>JAHWFO010017593.1:2336321-2403389 GCA_023313115.1 Rhysida immarginata
CCAAGTCGTTTGATATATTACATGCCATATTTTAGCATTGAAAGTTCCAATGAACCATATTGGTTCCACAAAACCAGAATGATTCCACTAAACCAGGTTGCTTGAAACCAATTTGGAATATCATTAATTTTACGTTATATTCATTCATGATACATCATCCCAATTTGTTTAATATATTACATGATATATTACATGCCATATCTTATCATTGAAAATTTTTGAGGGTGTCATGAGGGTACCATTTGAGCACGTGCCAATGTTTCGATTACAACCATTTTCAAAATGGTTCATTTTCTGAACCATATTTATGAATTGGCCGAAATAGTAATTTATATTCGCTTCTATCTCTTCATTACGATTTGTTTGACATATTACTTAATATTTCTCTCCATTTAAAATTGCTAGGTGGGGTCGTGAAGGTACCATTTGTGCACGTGCTATTGAACTGATTTAGATAACATTTGTGATTAATTCGTGCCATGTACCATATTCATCGACTGACGAAAATAGTAATGAATAACCGCTTCTATCTCGTCATTACGATTTGTTTGATATATTACTTAATATATCTTCCTATTGAAAATTGCTTGGCGGGAAAATAGAGGTACCATTTGTGCACGTGCCAATGAACTAATTTAGATAATGTTTGTGTTAGGTTCGTGCCATGAACCATACACATCGACTGACGAAAACAGATTTTTAAAATATTTCATAGCCTCGGAGGAGTTTGAGTTACAGATAGACAGACACTGATAGCCTAAAGCACACACTGATAGCCTAAAGCACCTTTCGGTACTTAATAATTAGCCTTTTACTCGTGTGCATTTATATTGACTTTGTTTTACTCTATGAAAGCTATTTGTTAAATTGAAAGTCAAAATGAAATTGTGAAATTGTACATCACAAACAAAGAGTTTCTTTGACGGAAAATGAGACCACCACAAACATTCACAGGCGCTTAAAAATATCTATCGAGAGATGATAGATGGCAGTCAATCGTTGAGCGGAAGAAATTGTTATTATCGGAAGAAAGTGAAGGCTAAGAGACAGGATTTTCAGAGTGGTATCCTGAAGTCTTAACAAGTTCTGATATCTGGGTGGCGCGAGGTATAGATTTGCAAGAAGAGTATGTGAAGATTGCTTTGTATGGCCAACGAACTGGAGATTTTGAATTGTGGTATATTCAAAACTGCAATAAGCTGTGAATGAGGAAAATATGTTGTTCTTTCTATAAATTCGAACATGTTATATATTTCGGTTTGTTGTCTTTTGTAATAGTGTGCTCCTCTTTAAGGTGTAGACAGTAAAGATAACCTGATATACGAGTATATACGAGCTAAATTCTCGTATTTATGGAAATTTTCCCACATGTCCGTATCAGATATGTTGAGCTAAATGAGAAATACCAGTGTAGTTAATACGATAATCCCAGGTCTTAATCCCCGCCCTTCTTAACAAGCCAACATCACATGACCTTTAAGATAAAACATATCTGCAGTAGGAGGATTAAGTAAGGAAAGAAATAATAAACCTTTCTAATTAACATTACCCAACGATAAAAATGAGGATCTAGGAAAAGTCGGAATACAAATATATATAAACACTTTGAAAAATATGTGTTTAATTAACTTGATGTGTTTTAGTTCCTGGGATAATTCCTTTTATAATCCAACTAAACACTAAACTAAAACTTTTATAAATAATCACTTGTAGACGGCTGCGTTAGAATTTTGTAAATACTATTTTCTCGTATTCATTTCCCAATCAGAATTGACGTGTTTTCTAATTGGATATGTGCATTATTAAGATTTTTTTATCATTTGCTTACACTTTCATATTTAATATTTTTATAGAGCTGCAAAGATTTATTATTAACAAGTTAGACACTTTCAATAAACTTCGTAAAGACATAAGAGAAAATGGAACATCATTTTCAATACGTTTAACATGTTTAGTCCTTGTATATTAAAGTTTGGATTTTTTTACAATGTTCCAGAATGATGTATTTTACAAATTTTTCTACCTTCGGCAAATTTCGACCTTCTCTCCATTTTCTCTTTAACAAACACTAATGCTATCTACTACTGATAAGATGATGAATATATATGATGACTATTATTTTAGAGACTAATAATTTCGTATGGACCGCGATACTATTGAAAAATGGAAATGAAAGTCTTTTACGTCATAACTTACTGCAACGAGTTGCAGTATAGTAATTTCCAATGTATGTTGTAAAATGATGATCAAATAGCAAGAAAAAAAGACATTTCCAATCTAATTTTGCAACGAAGAAACCATTTCAATAACAATAATAATAGAGGGGCCAAAGTGCATGTTAAATTTCAAATAAACTTAAACTCCTAATATAACTTAGTATTATTTACTCTCATCAGGGAATAAAATGATAGAAGCCTACAGAATCTAACGTTACCATATTGTATGCTTTTTTTATATCTTGAATGCAGAGTAATTATATAGGTTAATAAATGTTAAAAGCGGTGGGTTGTTTAGTCAGCGATGACGATGGGGTTCCCATTCGGAGTTATTCTCGGACAGCAAGTGGTTAGCAGTGCGTTTACGTCGCAGCCATTTAATGATTAAAGGCTTCCACAGGATGTGCGCTAAGCCTCGAGCCCGGGATTACGGGTAGGTCCTGGTAAATGGGAGAGATAAACTTTGAACGCAGAGCACTGGGCCTACTACTCCTAGCGCCTCACTTTGTTACAGAAAACTTTCATTACGGATAGAAGAAGGGGGAAAAAAGGAGAGAGGAAACAAATTTGAAGGATAAAGAAGTGCCAGAGAAAACAAAAGGTTTATCCATTGGAATTCCTTGAGCGTGGTTCAAAAACAAGAAGAGAAAACAATTTGCTAAGGATTAAAGTCTGCCTGGCTTCGCTTCCACAAGATATTTATTAAAGGCACTTCAATGAGTGGGAACTCTTTCCTTAAGAGTTTTATTTATTTTATTCCTTCTTTAGTTTCCTTTTTTTTTACCTTTCCTCTCACTCCTTTTTTCACTTTCAGTTTCATTTGAAAAAAAAAAAAAAAAAAAAAAAAAGGTAACGCTACCACGTAGCGAAAAATCCCCGGTAAATCCTGATGAATGAAGACTGACGTATTATTGGTCGATGTTCATTACGTGATGGAAAGAAAAGGAAAGCGAATAAGACGAAGACTTAAAGAAACAGGAACCGGTAAAATTATACGGAAAAAAGTAAGAAATCTTCAGCGTTGAATATACGTCATTGGATTGAAGTAAGAAAAGAAAAAAAGGGGAGCATTCTGAACAATACCGTCGCGTTTGCTTATTTAAAACTGTAAATAAACGCCTGGTTATTCGAATGTTCCGAGTGTGGAAAGAAAAAAAAATGCGTACAAAAGTCGTTTGCAAATATATGACTTGCTTTAGGTTGTAAAGTTATATTCATAAAAAAAGGAAAGAAAAATATATTTTATTGCGATTTCGTAAAATGTTGTGTAGCAGGAACAGAAATGGTTGTAGCAGCGCAGTCGTTTCTCTTTTTCTCCTTCTCTCTGTCTGTGTCTCTCTTTTCATTCCTTCTCCTTCGCATTTACTCTTTCATGTGAATTCATTTGCGAAAAACCCATGGAAGAGTTGGGAACGAAAATGCAGTGATGTTTTGCAGGGAAGTTTTCATTAAAGTCGTTTTCTGTTGGCAGAGAAAAGCGCCGCTTGCGAAGCCGGTGGTGGTGGTGGTGGTGATGGTGGTGCGGCGAAGCTGCTTTTGTTTGACGGCAAATCCATTGTGTTGCCAATGGTCCGTCCCCTCAGCTGTTCGCTAAAACCTACACACAAACACACCCCGTTCGCCTACTTTTATACGGCTCAATAATGAGCGTTGAGTTCCCCCCCCCCCTCTTGCCTTGTAGCGTGCCGAATTTCGCGTTCTCTTCGACTGCGAAATATTCTTGCAGAGCAACACGCGAGAGACACAGAAGCCATTCGAAAAGTGTAGACAACGAACGACAACGAGGAAAGCGGGGAGGAAAAGGAAATGGCGCCGTCGGATAGCGCGTGGATTGTGCTGAGGCGGGATTTATGAGAAAGACTCGAGATCGAAAAACGCAATAGTAAAAAAAGTGAATAAATAAAATAAAGATTTCGTTTCTCTTTCTTTATTCGAATCTCCTTGCCGATTTCATCCTTTAATTTGCGTCGTGAAGTTTATAAAATTGGATTTAAAGGCGATATTATCCATTTATATACTTCTGTAAATTCACCTCTTTTCATATAATATATCTATTTCGAATTACGAAAAAATTATATCTCTCTTCTAAAACAGCTCTAAAATTCTCATTTTCCAAAAATTTCCGTTTTGTTTTATATTTTCATATAAGCAAAAATTCTTATATAAGAGCAGGAGTAGTATGATAATTTCAAAGAAATCTCTCAACATAATAAAGAAAAATAGCGTACTAATAATATAATATTTCATGCACCAATTGTAAACACATTTAAACTGGACAAATAAAATGACAATTACAAACACCTTAACGAGTATATAACCATGCAGTTTGAAGTGCGATACCGAATATCGATTAGATATTTAATTTGGTTATCGAATGGTGTGGATTTTGAGAAGCAGGCGTTATCTTATTTACGATGTGTGTTCACGAAAATGAACAAGAACGTGCATGTAGAAATAAAGAGAAAATAACCACCTAATAAATTATTGCATAAATCATAATCATAAACCTGATTGGGAAAACAAAAAAATTTTTAGTAAAGACTAATAAAAGAAACCTTAAATTTCATTTAAAATAATAAAAATGTAGGAAAACCATCAATAGAAGTCAAAAACAAGAACTTCATCAAAAATGAACCGACTTCATAGGTCAAAAACCTTCCCAGAAAAATATTCAGTTGAATAGCGAAAACCCCATCCAAATCGGATCAGTAGTTTTTGAGAAAATCGCGAACATACATACATACTGATATATATACGGGTCAAACAGAGAACCTCCTTTTTTGAAGTCGGTAATAAATAGAAAGTATCGCTAAAAAATAAATTACATACATTTACATATAATACAACGCAATAATGTATTCTTAACAATATTTCATCTTCAAACACAATCAAATAAATTTATAACATAGCACATCATTGTTTTAATTTTAACTTTCAGTTTTAAATTATAACGAGATCAAAACACTCAATTTTCTTATATGGACTTACAGATGCAGCTTCAGTTTCGGAACTGATCATATAATTTCCCATTTAATGCAATGCAGTTTCCCGTTTAATTTGAGTATTTTTATTTTCAAAAAGAATACTGTTCATGACTTTTATCATTTAAATTTATATAAGTTACATTGTGGTAAAAAATTTAATTGTTGTCACAGGCAAAGTTTTGTCGCTTTCTAATATTATAAGCTGTTGCTTGATTCAAAAATATATAATGATGAGAGAAATTCTCTTGAAAAACGTTTTTTTAACTATACAGGGTATTTCTAAAGGTAGTTTCCAAACGTTACACACAGTTACAGGGAATACCAAAACAAACAGTTTTGACCATAGCATGTGGGGGGGGGAGAAGTGATGCAACATGCAAATGAAAAACCACAACATAATCTCAATTAGTTTATTGATACGTGAAAACAACTCATAAAAACTGCTCAAAGCATCCACCAGTCATTTCGATACAAGCATTGCATCGTCGCAATATTGACCCTTGTATGTTGCCAAAGAGTTCTGGCATTTCACGGATTTCTTAGCTGGCTACTGCAATGCGAGTTTCACTATAAACTTGGTCATGGAGAGATACGCTTCAGAAGATTGCAACTCTTGTTATTGATTACAATTAATGTTGTGTGAATATCCCTTTTATCAGGAATTTTTGATGCATGCACATCTTTTTGTCACATGCATTCATTATCATAATTTACCGGTGTGATCACTTCATTCCCACAGCCTGGTGTTTTTATTTATCTTATTCGTATTTACTTTATTTACGGCATTAGAAATTAAAAGGAACTTTATTAAACTAAACTATAATTTTTCAATAACGCTGTGTATTTCAAAGAATCAAATACTAAAATGCTTACGAGGGTAAATCCATAATTCAGTTCCATAAATTTTTTTTCACAGCAGTTTATTGGTCAAACAAGACGACATTAGATGTGCATGAGTAGCAGTTCATTACGTATTGTTTTATACATCTACTACCGACGAAAATGCATTTTTCCTCCGGTGACACCAACTTGGCTATGCCAGCTGCATAAAAAGTCGTGGGCTGCTGGTATACCACTACTGCATAGCAAGTGGAACAATCAACGCAATATCCTACACTGCCACGCTTACCAAGCTACGCCGTGCCTTGAGTGATAAAGCAACAGAGTGACCACGTCCGCCTCCTTCACGACAACGCAAGGCCACACGTCGCCATGGCGGTCAAAGAAAAAAATCGCTAGGTACGAATGGGAAAACATGGACCATCCGCCATAAAATCCACATCTGCCGCATTCGGATTATCGCCTCTTCGGCCCGATGAAGAAGGCATTGGCTGGCCAGCATTTCTCGTGTGATCGTGAAGTGCAATCTATTCCTGCACACCTAATGTCGTCTTGATTGACCAATAAATTGCTGTGAAAAAAAAAATTCGTGGAATCGACTTATTGGTTTCCCCTCGAAAATTAACATGTTTTTTAAAAACAAAATAGAAAATCTTATATCGCTTGAATATTCTTCAGCGAAAGTAGATTTACTAGTTTCATAGCAAAATTCGGAATTA
This sequence comes from Rhysida immarginata, assembly GCA_023313115.1. Taxonomy (NCBI): domain Eukaryota; kingdom Metazoa; phylum Arthropoda; class Chilopoda; order Scolopendromorpha; family Scolopendridae; genus Rhysida; species Rhysida immarginata. The sequence goes on from JAHWFO010017593.1 coordinate 2,343,081, forward strand.
AACTATTATTTAAAACCCATGCGAAATTAACGAAGTGTTAACATTCATTAATACATATTATTAATTATATCTAAACCGGCATAAATTATAAAACATAAAGAATAATAGAAACAGACTTGTTTCTGCTCTATTGAGGTGCAAGTAAACGCTAATAGCGAATAAGTCAGGCTTTACAAAATGGAAATGAATAATTCCCCAAATAAATTATGACAAATCCTTTCATGGCATAAGTTACAATTAATGGAAAAATCTAGAAAAAGTCGAATAAATTTGTTCGATAACGCTTAATAGATACATTCAGTTCATTCTCTGTGAATTTTATTCGGTCTTTAAGATTAAGCCTTTGGAGTTAAAATCGCATTACATTTTGGGAACACGCTTTGATATTTGTCTGTGTTTCAGGTCCCAAATTGAAAATCTTTAGTAGTAAAATTAAGTGTATATACTTATTTAATGAAAATGTTACGGAAAATCTTATCCAGACGAGAGATGGTACAGTATCGGTTTTTACATCTAGGTTGTTTCGAATTTGCAATGGTGTTGTGGTCTTCCTCAATGGATTTTATTGAGCGCTTAAAGGCGACATACAATGGAGTTATTGGAATTCCTTTGTCCTTAACCACTTATGTTTAGATTTCCCAGCATTGTAATTTTCCAAAAATTTGTACTCTCCTTTCGATTATTGAAAAAGCCTTGGCTGATGGCAAGCACCCGATGCATTTTTACCAAAGACTGAATAAACGATTTGGAACAGGTTAGAGAAATACGAAAGTTTTGATTATATAGACCCTGTGAATAATTTCTTCCTCTTGCATCAATTTACCTCTTCATATTCGTAAATCGAACATACAAGGTAATACTGCCAAGTATATGCATGCTAAATTCCGGTCTGGTTGGGTTTTAAATGTGTCTATGCTTTTTTTATGGTTTTTACTTTATAATTATATCCCAGAGGAATGCATTTAAACAAACATAAACATAGATAAACACGTATATTATATCATGAATGGTTGACTTGAAAAATGGTTAAAAAATTTACCAAACTCCATATGGTAAATCGAATTTCTTAGGTTAATTAAAAAGAACGGTGTAATAATCCTATAATTAAACATAAACGAACTCTCATCCGTATCTATGCACTTACAGATTTTCACAAAACAAAAGTGCGCGTTTTGGTTTTCGTTGCTTAGCAAAGATTAGCGCTCTATATTTGCCCAAGAATGTACAGTTAAACAAGGAAGGCTTAAAGTCGAATTGAATAAATACCAAGTTTGAAAAGACGTGCAGATGTAATTATAAATACCGTGCAGATGTATTTTTCGTGCAGAATAGACGTGCAGATGTAATTTTCTATAAATACCGTGCAGATGTAATTATAAGCGCGCCCAGTGGCAGAATTGCGCAGTTTTTGTAGGATAAAATTGTCCTAAACTGCATTAAATTAAACTTGAACCAAATCTTAATAACCAACTGTGGAAGGTTAAAAAAAGTAGAAATTAATAATACTAAAAGTAGACTTGCTGAAGAAGATAGCGTGCATACAGGTATCACGCATATAAATAAATTAATTTTGTGGAGTTGCAGTGTATTATTAATTTCTAGTTTTGGATTAAATTATTAAATTAAATTAAAATTAAACTGAAGATGGGTCTTTGGAGGATTTTTTCACGCAATAACTCCGACAAAAATAATTAAATAGAGAAAAATAGTAAAAAAATAATAATCCATAAATTAAATGGCCTGGACTTAAACCATAAACTCAATAGCTCAATATCACAGATTACATATACGCCTTTCGCCTGTTGGTAAAATTCTGCACTTTTTGTAAGTAGAATTCAGTGCCGTCCTCTAGCTTGTGCACGGAGCCTATTGTTAAAAAATCCATCTTCGAATTAAACAAGAAAGTAATCCTCCCGAGGAAGGTATAGGAAAGTAGCGAAAGCGCTGAGGCACCTATTTTTACCCTTTTATCTGCACTTTTTAACCCCCCCCCTCCTCATTTTTTAATCGAAAAATCTATTTTCTCGAATGTAGTATTTAGAAAATGAAAAAGAGCTCTATCTTCTTTCGTTTCTCATCATTTCCATATGTTGCCATAGTTCTAAAGACCAAGTGACTGCCACCCCCACAACTCCGACCCTATTGGAACTATTTGGCCCAAACTTTACAGTAATGTTGATCTTGCTTAGAGGAATCTGCATACCGAATTTCTTCCCATTATATGCATAAATACGCGTAGACCGTTTGGTCCCCTCTAATTTTCGCACCCGGAACTTCGACCCCAGTGGGCCAATCAAAACCAAACTAAATAGTGAAGGTGCACATGCCGCATTCAAAATTTCAAGTAAGCTACATTCCGAATTTCAACCTTCTATCTCAAAAAATGCGGAAATTATAAAGGGGACGGACAGACAGACAGACTGACATTGTGAAAACAATAAGTAGCTTCATCCTTCCACTACTTAATAATTAAATAAACACTGAGAATTAACTATGAGAAGCATTACTCTGAAAACAAACTTTAATTTTGCGCATAATATTCGTATAAATTATCTCGAATGAATTTTACTGATCAATTACTCTATTTTACTGAGCATTCTATGGCCAGTTATTTTTATGAAATTACAACAGTGAATGTTTTGAATGATTCAAAATATGCTGAAATTTATGTCCATTCTAAATTCATTTGAAATCTCACAGAGTCTCAAGCACATGCATGATCATTTATAATTACTATATGATTAGCATAAGAGATGAAGTTAAGCTTTGGAATAAAATGATTGGAGCTACTTTTGCTTGGCTTTTTAAAGTCTAAGTGTTTTCAAAGTTTTAGAGTTCCATTCACTACAAGAGAATTTTTCACCCGTTGAACCCTTGAAGTTATGCGTTTTTCTTTATTACATTTTCAATCGATTGTACATGTTTATTCGTGCACAAAGCGAGAGTTTGCAATAAACACTGGCTAAAAAGGGATTCTTAATAAAGAGCCCTCTCCATCCTCCCAAATCGGAATGCTTGAAATGATAGCACTCGTGCTTTCCCTTCGCTATCTTCCAGAAATCAAATCTCCTCACGTTAATCTTCAAAGCTCTCGGTATGAAATGAGTTTTCTAGAAACCTGAGACGAAAATATTTGAGCACATACCTAAACTTACGAAGATTTAAAAGAATATTTAGAAAATCTCATCGCCATGTGGAAGAGAAATTAATTAGGAGTAAAATATACGAAATTAATAAGCTCTTCAAGAGGACTGGATTTGCGGTATTGTAATCCAGAAAAATAATGAAAAGAAATTACAACGGTAAAGTTTTAATAAAATAGTTTCGTTGGTAATCCATTAAGTTACTTTTTATAATTTAGTAAAGTGTACTTATAGTAAATAAAAATGATTAAACTTGCCCTTCTAGTTTATCAAAAAAAAAAAAAAAAAAAAAAGCTCGAAACGGTTAAAGTAACAACTATAAACGTATGCTTTAGAAACGAAGAAACAGCGCAGTATCCTAATAACTTTATATTTTGATATAAATGATATGCAAATAAGAAATTTTTTGCAAGCAGCAATGTAAAAAATTTTGTTTAATCTTATATGTAAACGATAATGATAATGAAATATAATTTCTATAGGCATGCATACAAAATAAAAAATACTGTACAATGAAAAATATACATGTACATTAATTACAAAGTCGAAGAGCATGATAAGGACATGAGCAATCAATTCTCTCACAATATATTTTATTTCGAAAGTTAGTTAAACGATGCTCTGTTGTACATCAAAAACATTTTTTTCTTCTCAATATTTCTCATATCATATTCATTTGAAGTAAATATCTGAAAAGTTAATATTAATCTAACATCCAGGGAATTTATCACAACAGGTAGCAACATGCTGGAGACAAGTAGGATATAAAATCGTAAACTATTTTCAGAAACGAAAATTGAAAAAAAAAAGAATGCAAAAAGCAAAAAGAGAAAAGAGAATGCACTGAATAAATTCTTTCACGAGAAGCGATGTCTGGAATTTATCGATTGTATCAATTCGAGCTTTTAAAGATGGACATTTCGGTTAAATTTATGACACATAAAAATGACCGAAGCGCCGGGTTTTCAAGTCACCGCCAGGAAGAAAAAGAAAAAAAAGAACAAAAGAAACTTTAAAATGACAAACAAAAACTGTTTTCTTGTCAGAATTTAAATCGTGGGGGGTAAGGCAAACGATATAAAATCGACGGTTGGTCTTCTCCACATATTCCACAGCTGCAAAAAGGGAAATTGATAAAATCTGAAATAGAAAGAAAAGAAAGAAGAAAAGCGTTTGCTGAAAGAGATGTGAAATTTTAATATATATAAAATAATAATTTTTGCGTATACTAAAAACTGATTTTAGATAATAATTAGAACTTATGTCCAGAAATTATTTCAAGAAGTTTTAAAGAATGGTGTTTGATTTTTAAAGAATTATTACTGTATTGGACTTAAGAAATAAGAATTCATTGATCGTAAAAATGACTTGAAATGCTCCCGTTCCCGACAATATATATGTGGTCACGTTTTATAGATTTAGACCTGTATTAAAAAGAAAAAGGTTCGTGTTACTGTCTCCCTTTTAAGTAAAAAATTATCAATATTTTATGGCTTTGAAGCGTAAACACATTAGCTTTTAACGAAATTTATTTTTCATTGCATCGGTGTTTTCACGACTCTATTCGTTTTACAGCCTGTCTAAAGTTGAGCTTTAAAATATGGAGGTGGGCAATTAAATTTGGCAAAATCATGTTACATTTCATGACATTTATTCGACATTTTTAGATGTAATCAATGCAATGCATTTATATCAGTTAATAATGACAGGTCAGGAAAATTTGAATTCTGAAGGCTGCCAGCATACGGCGAACCCAAGTAGATTTTTGGCTTTTATGGAAATTGCTTCAAAGCATTGATTGCATAGTGTAATGTTATAATGAATCGAGTAAATTTTTGTAGATTATGAATATTTTCTTTTGATATATAATACCTTTTCTTGTATAATTTGAAGATGATATTAATTTATTCAGTTCTTTCACTTTCCAGTCGATCTGTCTCCTTCCCTATATTTTAACTAATTTTATTTATTAATTTTAGCCTAATTCTTAAAAGAGCTTTTTACTCTCTATATATTTATATGTCTTATTAGAATTAATATTAGATTTCAGGATGATAATCAAGAGCGAAAGTTTCTTTTAACATTTCTCATTTCAAGATCGATAGAAAATATGTTAAAAATTAATTAACTGCAGGTATACTTAAAATAATAATGAAATTCAGAGAGAAGATAAAAAACCCGAACTTTGTTAATTAAAGTTCTTAATTAATTTCAAAACTTCACATCCAGATTGACTTGAAAAGGAAGGAAAAAGTTGGAGGAGGAGAAGAAGAAGAACACGAAATTAGTTCAAAATCAATTTCACGAGCAGAGGCAAAACTTTCCCTTTGGTTTGGCTATTGGCAGTCCTCGATGGTCCAATCATCAACAGGTACACCGGCTGAGTATGGAAAGTGAACTGCAACCCATCGCCATGGTAACCCGTTACTTTTACGAGCAATTGGACCAATGCAATGGCACCGGTGTCATTGTTGCCTCTCCCAGGGAAGTGAAGCTGGTTGCTGCAGCATCAGGAGAGAAAGCAAGAGCAAATGAAGAGAGGGGGAGGGGGCGCCACCGGGGGGGGGGGGGGGGGGGGTCTGTAGAAGTGGCGCCCCCGAGTGCTGGCTTCTATAAATCGCCAGGCAGGCACTGTGCCCTTCCATTTGCACGAGTGGCCCACATGAACCTATCGGAAAATGAAAGGATGCCACTCGATGCTCCTCTGGCACGAATGTAAAGAGTGGAGTGTAAAGGACCCCCAGGAAAAGGTTCATTTTCCGGGAACTTTTGTACAGAATGGTCAATCATCTTTCACCACCGCATTTGTGAGTGAAATTGCTGAAGCTATCTGCGAAAACAGGCTTTTAGTTGAATCAATTTGAGCAGGCGGAAGGGCTGGCTTGCGTTCCCTTAAAGTCTGCAGCACTTCATTATATACTAAATCATTTCGTTCTCCTGAAACTTACACGCCCTATCTGTAAGGCTGTAATTTCATCACCTTATAACATTAGCGTTTCTATTCACTTAAAATTCGCTCGTGCTTTTAACTTTATTTATCTATTCAAAATTTCCTTCTGAAATGCTTACCAAAGTAAGTGCGTGTACCTATACTTAAATAGAAAATTAAATTTACAACAATCTCAACGAGATCATTAAATAGTAAGAAAGTTAAATTTAAATGCGAAATAATTAGTAAGTTTAAGAGGTTGTTTAAAATTAAATTCTTGAAGAGATTATGATCTCACAAACTCGTTTTATTTCCTTGTTTTTCTTCCTAAATATCCCTCATGAGCTTATTATTTAATACTATTCGGATATATCCCAAAAGTAAGATCGAAGAAAGGGACACATGTCTTAATTCAGTATTCATGAAGGAAGTGACACATGTCTATGACTTTAAGTGTAATATTTCTTGTTTACGGTTTAAGGATTAAAAGCACTAACTAAAAGGAGGTTTAAATTGTTAATACACTATATTAAAAAAATAAATTACAAAAGAAATGAACCGAACCATGCAAATCGACCGAGAAGAAGAAATTCTAAGGCAATTGCAATGAAAAAGGTTGGAAACGAGTGAATGAGGTCTACGATCAATAAAAAGCAATTTTTTAATGTAGACAGTCATCCACATCTAAGGAAAAATTCTTTCTACTAGAGACGTTCTTCAAGTATTAAATTTTTAACTTCTTTTAGCAGTTTTACTTCATATTCACGCTGTTGTAAACAAACTTATAGTCCGTAACAACTTAAAGGGAAGCTTATTTTTAAAGTTTGTAGTAAGGAAAATACTAATCTCCACCTGCAGAAACATTGAATGATGTGGGTATTTGTTAACTATTCAGAGGAACCAGTTTACAGCGTCAAAATTACAGTTATTAAATTTTTTCTCGTTTTTTTCAGGATGATAGATGGGTAGGGATGAAAGTTGCGGGGGGTAGTAAAAGCCCACGGAAGCGTTTGCCGGAGCCCTAAAGCTGAAGTAAACATACTTGTTTTCAATCTGCAGCCGTGCTATGTAATTAAATAAATAAACGCGGGAAGAAAATTTTGCTGCTTTTTCCATGAAACAGCTTTTCGTGAACGATGGCATCAGAATGTCCAATAATGTGCTACTCTAGGCAATCAGGCGCAGCTGCGCAATGAATTCGACATTAACGAGGGCTCGCCAGTCGCCTGAGTTTCACCGTCTCGGGCTGAGATTGAGACAGCTCGAGCGGAGCCGACGAGAGATACATTCCTCACCTCCCTACCCATTTAGTCGAAAGTATTCCGGAGTTTTCGTGAAATCCACGGAGATTAAAGCCGTTGTTCCTCTCGCCCCCTTCTCTGTTTGTTCGAGAAAGGAGGGGGTCTCGGACGAATGCACGCCCGAGACTTACGCCAAAAGTTCGCTTTTGGCTTCGAGAAAGAGAGAGAATGATGCGCTCCCCATCCTTCAATTCGGAAATGTTATTAATGATTAGCTGGCCACCGTCAGTAATTAACTAATTAAATAGATGCGTCATGAAGAGGCGAGATAACTGCAGCCGCCTTCAACAATGGACAATGGAGGGTCAGCGACTGTCTCGCCACGTTCCATTCCACTTACCAGAAGCCCGGGATTCAAAACTCGCCCGAAAAATCCCTTTATTCCCAAGTTTTCTCGCAAGTTCTGTGATAAACCTTCAACAATTGCAAACACAAAGCTCTCCTCAATTCCTCCGAGGTGTTGAAAGTTGCGTGCGTTGACATCCTACGGCTTCCCAATTTATTTTAACGCATTAATAAACAAATAGGAGTTAAGATGCTAAAATGTGCAAGTTTTAATTCAGGTCAAAAAGATTTCATTTCCCATGAGAAATTTACTTAGGCCGGAAAAGCTAGTGAAAGGAAATGAAATTTATGCATAATATGCATATTCAATGCACCGAACAGTGAAGCATATTCATGATGATAATTTGACCTACACTAACCTTCTAAAATGATTATGAGGCGTAACAGCTTTCACCATCCTATCTATCAAATATTTATACCAGACTGCTCAATTAATCCCGCTAATATAGGATAATTTAATACATTAAACAAAGCCGTAGAAAAAAGCAGACTTTAAAGGTGTGCTTATTTTTATTCTTCAAAGCTTTTTCCTAGTACATATTGTAGAAGGTTCCAAACACCTCCCGTTTTCATTCCTATTAAGTCTCTTTAACTCGCAACTGTTTTTCGTCACCTCAGCACCCAACATAGTAAAACTCGGTAGAGTTGCATTCTTTTCTAGACTTAACAAAAGATCCGTCTATTCTAAATTGCTCCCCAAACAACATCTGCAATGGTTTATGGTTCTTTCCCCTCCCCCATTGTCTGGTTCTAACAGCATCAAAACATCAATAAAAGAACTTGCCTCGGATGATTATCCAAGGTAGCAGCCACTCTGAGAAAAATGCTACGATAATGCTATTTGATGAAGTGATGATGCAAGTTAACACGAATTAAAAAAATGAAAAATATACGATATTGTAGAAATGCTTAAAAGATTAATAGAGCTGTAGAAAAAGCTACATCAGCCTATTCGTTTTGAGATGAATCTAGTATGTTTGAAGAGGGGTTGAAGTTTATAATCGTTTATCGATTCACGTGAAATTCAATTTTTCCGTAATTGTTGAAAAATACTAAAATTCATTAAGTTAACGTTAAATTCGTTCTGTTATCCATTAATTTTTTAGCCGAGAGAGCTAGGGCATAAGCTTTCTAGTTCGAGTCCGCTGGCCGTGGGTTCGAATCCCGCCGTGTTTGTCCCGGGCTGCGTACAGATATAACTTGTGTAAAAGGCGCAAAATGACCTTAGTAGTCGACGCCAAAATTTCTAGACAAGGTAATTTTAAGACGAACAAGGTAAATAGGTCCTACTAATGACTGCTTCAGTGGTAGACAATAGTTACTTTTATGGCTCAGACAACAGAATCGCCTGTGAGCATCCTAACATTAATGCCAAGAACAACAAATTGAAGCTCGAAGTCCGCAGATCATTTATGACTGCCCGAGGACTTCCAGAGAATGTTTACATTGAGTATTTGTTAAAATTTACTTCATTTTTATACTTTATTTGGCGTTTTTATATTAGAGGGGGAATCTACATATATTTCATTAGAGGAGCAGGTGGAGTTGTAGTGCCCCTTAACATATTGAAGGTAAACTCACGTTAGCTTTTTCCCTTAGACTCTCTTATTATTAGTGTTTGTCAAACTCAGTGCTTTACTTTTAATTCGGCCGGCTGTTATTGTTCGTAATATGGTCATGTATGCATGATTTGTAATTAACATTATGGTTTCATTATTTTATTTGATGGTGGATGCGGTAGAGGCCGTGCTGTCCCTGATAGAGGCAGTGTACGACGGTGAAGCATCGTATCACAGCCCAGAGAGCGGCTACACCAATGACCAGCAATAACAAAGAGTAAGAAGAAAAGGAAATTATAGATAATGATTCCAAATCAAAACAGAGTACCTGAAAAGATGGTTCCTAAATGCACTTTTAACGATGGTAGCAAAAGAAAACGATGCCGGTTTAAGAATGGGTACATAGCCAAAGGTGTGTGCCGGATCAGAAGGATATTATTATGCTTGTGCTTTTGCCGTTAAATAAAATAATGCAAACGCGGAGTGTCCTTCTGCAAGAATTTTTATTTGTTAATTTTTATTTTTTATAGAAGGAATATTTTTAAGATTTATTTTTGTTCAGAGAAAATTCGTCTAAATTTTATTGTTAGATAACAGTAGATATTAATAATTACTAACGTGAATGTTTTGACTATTGAATGTTGATTTTATTCGTTAGTAAAATTATTTTTCTATACACTTAAGTGCCATAATACCTACATTTGATCTCATCTAATCTGTTTGGACTGATCATAAAAACATATGATTATTCAAAAATTTTGAGCATTTTATGTATTTCAAAAAATGGTACTTCATGCCAACAAAATATCACACTCTTTGCGCTATAGTATCTGATTTTAGCATAGCTTATGGGGGCCACATTACCACCTTCTACTCTAATTTAACTAACTGGTTCATTACTTAATTCGTCAATCACTTTAAAAGCCTCAAATTAGTTTAGGGTTCAGTTGTGGTACTAAATATTATTTCAAATAGTAAAAAAAAGTCCTTTACAACTGTTGTGTGTAGATTTTTAATAGAGATTTCATTCCGCCATTTCATTTTTTTTTTCACAACTGAAAAATCGATATGCTGTTCTATTGAGACAAACGTGAGAAAAATTTTTTAGTGTTTAAGGTTTTTTCCTACCTCTTTTCACGGTTTTCAAAGCTCCATTAGCGGCAACAGATACGGGGTCTTAACTTTTGTCGTTTCTTATTACTAGGGGGTTTTCTAGTCAGCGTCGTGACATGGTAGATATAAAAGAGGGTAAGAGAGCGAAAACGAGAGCGAGAGAACGAGCAAATGGGGCAAAATAGTGAGAGGAGGAGAGGAAAAGTAAGGAATAGAGAACTTAGAAGGAAGGGAAGGAGAGAAACTATTTTCAATTCGGTTTGCGATGAGAAGTCTTGGGAATTCTCCGGTTTCTTTCTGTTATTGCCGCAGGGTAAAAAGAAAAAGAAGGAGGAGGGATAAAAACCTCTCGTCATAGTGGAATGAAAAATCAAGGGAAATCCGAGTCTAGTTCCTTTATAAAAGATTGGTAAATATTTCTGAAAGTCGTGATCTATCGGGATTCCTATCCCTCCCTCTTTCTATTTTTTATTCCTATCCCTCTCTCCTTTCTTCCTTAGTCGACGGAAATGTTTTATTCTTTCATTAACGGTAGCTTTTGTGCCATCTTAATTTCTTCTGCATTCCAACTCTTTCCTCGTTGCGCTTCAGCCGAGTTTCACTCTCCTCTTCCGTTAAGCATTTCTGCTTAATCCCTGAAGATGGAAACTGATGTTTTGATTACCCACTAATTAGATTTAACTGCAGTTTTCCTTCGAATCGTTAGAGAGATACAGAGGGATGCTTTCGAGTCAATCAGAGTTGGAAGGAAGACGAGAGCGAGCTTTAGTTGTAATTGTGCGTGGAAGGAACCACAGTCCGTAGAGTGTGATTGTCGAGAGACTTGGTGGAACGGCATTAATTTAATATAAAACGATCGAATCGGAAAGAGGAGGGAGGGCGAGAGGAAAAAAACTTAGTTTTCGTAATCATACAATATGACGGCACTTCATTAGCAAAATTCCTAATTCTACAGGGAAAACCAACAATGATTGTTATTGTCTTCGCAATTTCTTCATCAGCATTAATTTCGAATCACAAATCCGGCACTGCGGATATGTTGCGGCGGATAAACTCATTTCGTCCCTGTAATAATTAATATCTCCACTTAATAAAAATATAATATCGTTAAATTAAATTTTTCACTTTTTTGCCTCTCTTCCCTCATATTGATTGTACTTTAATGTCACCGTTAATTGAGACCTTTTGTTTCGTCATTATTTGCGGTTAGGAAAGGAGGAACGTCAACATTTTTTTTCTTTCTTCTTTCTCCTCCTCCGCTTCCTCCTTTGGCCGGGTTTTTATCTTTTCTTCCTGAGGGCGGGAGCCGGGTTTCGGTACCACATTATCGAAGAAGAAAAACAGTGGCACGTATGGTGAGCAAATAATGAAACAGCTGCTAGGTCCGGCAGATGGTTCTGAGGACCTTGTTTATCTAGCAGTAATATATCTGCGGACATTTGTAAACTGCACTTTACGCTTGCCTCTCAAAGGAACTTGTTGGACTTAAAGTTTACCCCTGGATAAATTGTGGATCTATACTTTCTCCAAATGAGTTGTTAATTTGGTTAGGCCTGCGCTCGCCCTTAAATATAATGAAAAGAGCCATATCTTTACTTAGCCGCCTATATGGTTTATATGGTCAGTTTATTAAAAGCGTATAAAATTCGAAATTAAAATAAAAAATTTATTTCCTTATTTAAAGTTGAAGTGACCACGCTACTAGAATGACTTAAAGGAGTTTTTTTATATAAGATTTTTTTTTACATAAAGCTTATTAAGAATCCCTGATATTATTATGATGAAGAGGTCGATTATTACACTTTTTATTTTATTCACACTATTTTAAGTTTTCTTCAAGAAGATGTATCTTTTGAGTAACCTGTTCGACTTTTTCATGCAAAACCTTTAATAAATTATCACAGAAGACTTGAAATCGAAATGCTTGAAATATCGACCCTAGAACGATATTTTATATTTTAAAGTGATCGTTATTTTCGTCGTACTGCTTCTATAATATGATCATTTAAAACGGGACGCCCGTAAAAATTTTTGGTTTTAAAAACAAAAAAACAAAAAACGCGCGTTGAAAGCACTAATAAAACGTCCACACAAATTATAGAAGTTATTTGTCATGACATCTGAACATGCCATCGCCTAAGCAGCTCAGCGGTTCTCAAACAGACGTATTGATAGGCTGTCATATCAGCGGCCGGGGCGTACTTACCATTGGGTATTTATTGTACCTGTCCAAATCAACGCTGGGTTTTATTATCCAAAAGTGGAAAGCTACAGGAGCGGAAACATGATGCCATGAGTCATGGCAGTGGCAGAGCACACACCCTAACCGATAGAAACTGACGTGTCTGAAAGGGGTTGATCCATTAAAAGCAGTAAACCACAGCAGAGTAACGGAGGAGAGAAATATTCAACAAGCGGCGGTCCACTTTCGCACGAGAACAATTCTCCGGTAGTCCGTGGTCTAGGTTACAAAGTTCGAGTCTGCCCATGAGCATCGCCAACGTGAAACGTCGCATGGCCTGGTCGAAGAAAAGATTTTGCTGTATGAGGTAATCAGATAGTCGAACTTGGATATAGCGTAAAGCAGAACATCGACCGGAGTGGTGTTGTCCCAAAAAGTGAAGTTCGGCGGTGATTGTCTGATGGTCTGGCCATGTTTCTTCATGCATTATTCATGGTTCGCTAATTATGGTTGAGGGAACCGTGAACATCCAGCACTATCTAGACGTCTTGGATAGCTGTAGGGTATTCTAAAATGTTATCACATTTAATAAAGCTATTTTTGCAGGAAATTAATATGTGAAGTCAGGAATGTTTTTTGGCACGTTTCCTTGTGTTTTGCATACCGATCTTTTCGGAATGCGCGTAATGGAATTCTTAATGTCCTGCACGTTTGGTGTCGTCATGGTCTAGTTCGGACGTCCAACGATGCCCGCCATCTCATCCGCAACATTTATGCCCTTTACAGCTCTTTGGCGTGATTAAAAGTTTTGAGAACAAAGTCGTGATTTATAGTTCTTAGCATTATCTCAGTTATATTATTTAAAATTTTTTAGCTTATTAGTATAATATATATCATTGTCAAATGCTGAGACAAGGCAATCATAGTTTATCTTTCCAATTATCCCCAATTCCTATATGACTGCCTTATATTAAGAAATTTGCTTTGTCCATCTATGCCATAACATTAAAAAAAAGTTTGTGTAGCTTCTCAAGTTTGCTTCTCTAGGCAAAATAAAACTTTAAAGCGAACTATAACTTTTAAGCATAGCCAAATATTGCTTTTACATTCCAAAAAGGGAAAAAATAGGAAATACGTTTCAAATGCACCTTTTTTATGTGATTTAGTTTCCATTCAGTGTCATAAAAAACATTTCAGAATAAAAGTTATATTGAGTGACGAGTGAAGAGTGAACAGATGATGAATAATGAACAGCAAGAAAGAAAGGAAAGAGAGATGAAGGCAAGCGGGTGGGCGTTGTGAAGGAGCAGGTTGAGAGTTTTATCATGGAAGTGCATAGGGGTTTAGAAATGCAGAAGAGCATAGGGAAGAAGTTGGAGCTGCAAGTCGCTGATAGACGGGTTCGTACTCGGCACTCAAGGCCCCCTCACTCGTGCCGACGCAGAAACACCTTGGAACTATCTACTTATCAGAACGGCCAAAGTTTAAAATTACAATCCTCCCATCCTCAATCGATAATCTTTTAATGAAATAGGGACTTCTACTCCCTCCACCTCCTCCATTTTGGTCGTCAATCGATAGGAACATCTTTCTTAGCTGTGTAAAGATTTCTCCGTCCACCTCCCCCCCCCTTTCCATCAATTGAAAGTGAACTTCCATGACACCTTACAATAAGTTTAAGCGATATTTTTTATTGCGGTTTTTCCTCTTGAATTTTTAGTTCTCTGCAGTCGATGAAAGTTACTTTTTTTATTAGCTTTAAGTATTGCGATCAATAATGGAGATGTTATTAGTATTTACGCATGAAAAAGAACATTATGTTTTTGTTATATTATAAATTGAAATTGATGTTAAGATGCTTTTATATGAAATTAAGTATTTATCATTTATTTATTTATGTACTAAACTGCGGTAAACTTAAATCACAACAGAACTAGAATTGCTCTCCCTCTAATAGCCTATGCTTTATAATTTAAAGAGGAATATGCTTGCCCTTTAATGAAGAACTTTAGGTTTTAATAATTTTAAAAAATTAATTCCAGAATTTATATAAAAAAAATTTAAGTGGTGGTGTGAATGACCATCACTGAATGATTATACGGCCTCTGATGTGAATTCATTTTACTACATAATAAATGCAGGAAAATTATTTCATGCTGCGTTCACTAATTTAAAATAAATCCAATGTCCTCCATGATCTACTTAAAAAATTCCGTTATCATATTTTCTTATTAGACCATATTCTAAAAAAGTCATAAAAATTTGAGTTTTCTAACTAGACATATACAACCTTTTCAGAACATAACTATCAAAATCTCTTACAGAACCTTAGTTCGTCCTATTTTGGAATATGCCTCTGTAATCTGATCTCCGCATTATGTTAAATATTTCGATGCAGTTGAAAGAGTTTAGAAAAGATTCTTTGGTATTGTAAATAGAAAACTGGGAAATTTTTCCTCTACGGGGGAATACCGATTATGCCCATCTTCATGAACTTTTTCAACAGTGGCACCACATTGCTTGACAGAAGAACATGATCAGACCTACTTTTTCTTTTTGACTTGCTGGACTCCAATATTGAATGTCCGAACTTACTGGAATTGATTCCTATTCGTATTCCTATGTCTTCTATTATTTTCAATGAAAAATTACATTTTCAACATTCCAAGCAAATGTCTCCTTAAAGAATGCTAATCCCTATTTGGCTTATTTTGACATCTTTCATGGCAGCAGACACCAACTTAAAGAGATAAACCTTTCTGCCATTAAAATATTGTTAATTAATATTTTATTGTATTTTTTCCTTAACTGTGTTATGGTTTTATTCATGTCATTAGAATACTCTTGCTCAGTATTAATCAGTATATTAAATATTGGCACCAAATTTCCATAGAGACTCTCTTGACAACAGATTTAACACGAGGCTGAAAACTTGCTTCACCAATACCAGAAAACTTTACGCACTAACCTAACCTAACCTAACCTAACCTAACTTGTGCATAACAGATGGCAATAAGGTTAAAACGTGAAAGTTGGATATACTCGATCCATTATCATTTTTAAATTGTTTTTCTCTTCCCTTATATTCTCTCACAAATTATGGTTTATCAGTTCACAAATAAATATATTGCTCTTACTATGTAATAAATAAATAAATAAATAAATAGCTCTTCCGTGGAAAGTGGTTTATGGGTATCATATCTTTGTAATAGCAGCTTGTTCCATTACATCCACAGTTTGTAACTTTAATCCTTCATTCTTATATATTTTTTTTTTCAAATTCAGGGCCGCATTTTAATGAAAATTAATTTTATCAATTCATACAAGATTAAGTGCCCGGAAGTGATATTTAGAAAGCAATCTGGCTTTAAATGAGAGTGCTCCGTATACTTTAAAATGTAAATCAGCGAACTATTTACACGATTAAGCAATAATCACAGTACATTTGCAAGTAAGTTTATCTTAGAATGTTTAATGTTCATCGCAATCGAATCAAACGTAATTAAATTTAAGGAAAACACTCGGGGAATGTCTTTAACTACAAATACAATTTGCATGCATTTGCTATTCATACGATATTTAACAAGTGATAAAATTCGAGAACAGGAGGTTGTTTTAAAAGTATTTTGTCTGAAAGAAGCTGCTACCCATTCAGGTTTTGTTTTCTTATTTATTTGCCAGATTTCTTTTTTTTTATTTTTTATTTTTAAGCAACTCTGATTCTCCTTTTCTTTCTGCCTAAGCCGAGACGTTATAATGGCGTGTTGGTAAGCAATAGAGAGGGGAATTAAGACGGTCAAAGCAAAACAGAGCCGCGAGAGAGAGAGATGGAGAAGGTCTTGCCTAATGAAACACCATTCTCACGGTCTGCTCTCTAATTGTGCTCTTATTATATGATAATTACAGTGGACTGTGTGGACTGCAGAAGACGCCCAGTGCAGTAAACAGGTTTGCTTTGCAAACTCACAGTCCAGAAACGGTTTCTATAATAGGCCGTTTAAGGAAAGGCAGCAGCTTCTCAAGCCGCCTCTGAATTTATTACCGCTTTTCACTTTTCTTCTGCTTCACGTCTGCTTGGGATAAAGTTTTCATCGTTTCATTTCGCATTTCTAAGTGATGCATCCTCTTTAAGTTAAAATGCATCCTCATTTGTTATGTTGTTGCGTTTTTCTCTTCATTGCCCCTTCCCTTTTATTCTATTTTTTTTTTTAAAAAAATTTTTTAAAATGATTTTCTTTTTTTTTTTACTTCAAAATTTACGGTCTCTCTCTATTACATTTATTAATTCGATTGTTTCAAATGTTTTCTTGCGGCCTCCGTGTCGCGCCGTTTCGAGGATCAAATCGAACGAAAATCGGATGATTTTTGCCGAGTAATTGGCGAATCTTTGTGGAGGGACGTCGTTTAGAGACATCAAGTAGAAATGGCCGTTGGAATTTGTCATGGAGAATTTACGATGATGGCTCTGGTCTTGAAGAACACAAATCCCGCATGTTCCGCACCACTGATCGAGCCACAGCCCCGTCTGCCATCGACTGGACCGGCGGAAAAGAAAACGACGCAAGCGCAGATAATCTCGTAGAAAGTACACTTCCGCCGGGAGCCGAGCCACACTGATAGAAACGCGTTTCCCTTGCGCCGAATCTCTGTGTCGTTCACCGAGCAGCCAGCCAGAGATAGGGCCTTGTCAGAGAAGAAATTGAGCTAGACCCGCGAAGAAACACTACTCCTCTTAAATCCCCTGCATAGGCTGATAAAAAAAGTAATTTTTATCTTTTTCTATGAAAATATCCGTACCAAAGCGAAAATCTTTAGGTGCGTGGCCGCTGGAGATAAAAATGTTTAAGCATTTGCTTCTCCCTTTCCCCTGCGCGTTAAACCAAATACGTTTTCATTTACAGAAAAAGATAACCCCCATAAGAAAAGAAGTGCCTCCTTCGTCGTAAGCACGTCTTGTTGTTGCCTTATACAGGGCTTTGATGGCGTAGCACACGGTTCATGTAGTTTGCAGCCATGGTGTAACTTTGTATCCTTTTTTTTTTCCTTATTCCACCCCCTCCCCCACCAACCTCCTCGTCCCACTTCTTACATCTCTCAAGATTGAACAATAAATTTCCATCCCCATCTTTCGACTAGATTTACAGCACATCTGGAGATTGTAGAGAAGAGGCTGGGTACTCCAAGAACAATGCTCCGCCGACATCGTTGACCTGAGTGCGACAAACGATGAACGTGACGACACTTGCACCGCCATTCAGGAAAATCCCATTTTCTGGCAGGCGAGGAGGGATGATGGAACCTATGATGAAAGTAATAAAGGAGATGGAAGGATAGGGAAATCAACCTGATGCAGTTTCATCCCTTCAGCTTACTTATCTCCCATTTTTTTTAAAAAACCTGTTCATCTTTATATACAAGGTTCAAAGCTCTCTTTTGAATATTGCAGCTTAGGTTTGATAAAATTTAATTTTCATCTGAAATATTATGTATTGCTTCGTTTTTCTTTTTATCCCCCCCCCTTTCCGTTATCTTTGGAGAAAACCTTAAACATGTTTTGATTCTCTCGATATTTTTAAGTCGGAATAGAGATAGCGTTCTTATATATATCTCTCTCTCTCAAAACCGTTAAATTTTATAGTCAATAATTTATGTTTGGAAAATTTTTATTTGACATTTTTTACGAGGCTTCCAACATAAAAAATATCCAGAATATTTTTTATGAAATGCTTTACAGTCTATTTTGTAAACATCGAGACCTGTAGCTTTTTTATTTAAACAAAGCGCATATTTTAAAGCAAAAACTATTGAAACATTAGCTAACTGTAATTGTTTAATGGTTGGACACTTGGTTTAACCGCATTTTAAACCTTTAAGTCTTGTGTCAATTTGAACAGAATTGCAGTTAACGATTTATTGAATCACTGCTGTGCAAAATTTTCACCGAGATAATTGCCCGAAAAATTAATCAAACAACAGCCCAGTTGCGTTTCTTTTCTTTTCTAACATAAAACCCTCCCCTCTTATAAGGAATCTCTCATTTAACCCAAGATATAGCTAAATGAATCTCTCAATGACTATTCTGAGCAGCAACTTTGTTCGTTGGTTGTTAATATTTTTGAATATTTACAACATTTCGTAAAACTATGATTCAAAAAGTCATTATCTGTTATTCTGTTAAACTGTCAGAAGATTTAAAAGCTTAACATGCGGTTTCCCAAAGTGCTCATCCATTAAATAATATCCCGCGCGTTAAATAATACCGTTGTCTTTAACTTTAAAAATAAAAATCCAATCCTGGATTATAAATTGAACACGAGAAATTAATAATGTTATTACAGAGCTTACTAATGGATTACAAGTAGGATTCCAGCTAGAATAGTAATCGAAATAGAAGGGAGATTTAGACGATGGTATAGTGTTAATATTATGAGATCACTAAAGGATTATCGTAAATATTACACCACCTACATTCTTAAAGGTTTTAATGATTATGCATTACTTAACACTGATTGAAAGGCGCGTGATGTATGCAGTGTTCTAAAGAGTACATTAAAATTTGTGGCCATTTATACTTTGGGTAAAAAAGTTAGTGTTTTAATTTATTTAAAGTCACTGATATTTAATACAGAAAACAGAAATTATAATTTTGAAATATTATAAGACCGAAGTTTGATTTTTTTTTAAAGAGGATACTGAACAATTTATATTGCCCTCGCTTTTATTGCCCTCTCGTTTGCCCTTTCATGTAACAGTAACATATTCATCCCAATGTCTCTCCTGGGAGTACATTTTGTGGAAATATTTTCATGCTTTGTATTGTCCGAAGAGATAATGGGCGAGAAAATGAAATTATTTCCTCCAAAAATCATTATGAAGTCAAAAGTCATGTACTTGTAGAATTTCTGGCGATTTCACCACATTGCATTAACTGCTTTCACTCTAGGTGCAGTATGTCTAAATTTCCATTTCACACAGCAATTTTATACTTGTGCGATTATTAGTGCTAAAAAAGATGTAACAAACTTTGTATTCCATTTATTCTAGAAATCACTGAATTTTTAGAATATATTTCTGCCCTTTTTTTTGTAATTGTAATGATAACATTACTAAGTTCGAAACTAACTCATAAACGGTTTTGCTTTCAAAGAAATAGAATAGCTTTCCAATTAACATTTTGTATTCTCATATTTTAAAAATTAAATTGTTTAATTATTTATTTTCATTGATAACAAGGTTTCCTGAATTAGAAGCTTTGCTTAAATCGATGTTTTCTAGCCTTCAACATTTCCCATACTGGGCAGTCACATAGTAATTTTGAGATATAAATAATAATTCTTACTGAAATTGGTAGAAGCAATACAAGGAATCCCAATTGAATGAATAACTATTACTTATTAATGATGGGAAGATTTTCTTAGTAAGATCTAAGTTTTTATTAAAGGGGAGTCTTTGTTATATTAGTTTTTTCTTGAAAGAATCCGCTACTGATATCTCTGGTTGGGAAGCATTGGTTTAAATTATTCTTACTGAAACATTTTAATGTTTATTTTCATTTATTATAAAGTTTTCTTTAGAGCTTTTTACCTTAGAATAATATAGGAGAATATATACATATACTGTAAAAACGAGAAATTTAGAATCTAATAAGTTAATAATTTTCTTGAACTGAGAAACTTTTTTGAAATTAAAAATTAAGGAGGTAATTACGAAAATAAGTTGGTAAAATAGGTTTATAAAATGATCTCTTCGTAAATTACGAAATAATTAAAATAATAAAATAAATAAATAATTGAAGATTGTAATGGTCAGCAAGTCCAAAATTTATTTAAAATGTACATCTCTACCTGTTGTGCACTTCTAACAATAATGCCATAGAATATTCATTTGATGAAGTTGTTGAATTTTGATGTTATTTATGGACAATAGTATTTGAGGATATTGAAATACACATGAGATGAACTGGTAGTGGGTAACAAGCGATGGAAAGTTTTTGAATTTTAACAAAATAAAAGTCTCCAAATCAAAAACGTTTTCGAGTATAACACAGGACTCATCATCATTTGGTATTATATAGAATTGACTTTTTTTTGTTTTTTTTTTTACATTAAGCGAGAAATTAATCCCCCTGAAGAGGATATAGGAAAGTAGCTGAAGCACTGAGTTCATCTATTGTGGGGGGCGGCCGGCGAGGGGGGCGGGAGTTTTTAACCCCCATTTTTTTGTTAGCAAAAAGTGATTCTTTCGAACCTTTTGCGTTTCTCAACATTTCCGATCGAATGACATATCACAGGCCATATGTTGCCCTTAGAAAATGTTAATAGTTCTAAAGACCTCGTGATCACTACCCCCACAACTCCGACTTCATTGGGAAAATTTGGCCCAAAACTCATAAGTAACGTAGATCTTGCCTAGAGGAATCTGCATATCAAATTTATTTACCTAAATACCATATATCCTCTAGCTCCCTTCGTTCTGACTCCGACCCCAGTAAAACAATCTGAACTAAACTTAAATAAGGAAGTGGAACATGCCCATAATAAGCTACATTCCGAATTTTAGCCTTATACGTCAAAAAATGTAGAAAATATGAAGGGAACTGACGAACATGGTAAAACCAATAAGTAGCTCCATTCTTCCGCTACTTAATAATGATATTTGAACAAATAAATGATGATGATATTTCTTATTGAGAAAGAAAGATTAAACAAAAGATAATCGTTGATGGCTAAAATAAAAAGCAGCATTGTTGAAATTACAGTCATAAGGTTATAATTAATAATGTTATAAATTTATTAAGAGTGACGAAATTAGCTGAAGTAATAAATTTGAATATTCCGAGCAAGAATAAAAATATGTGAGCTTTTATTCTAACAAAATATTCAAAGCCATGACGTTTTTTTCAATTATTTTACCCATTCACAGGAAATTGGATGCTTTACATATTTTGCTACTTTGCTTTCGACTGCATTCCTTGGAGCTTATTTAATTTTATCAATGAAAGAGGTTTCAAATTCTCAAGAATTTCGCATTGTCTTGGATTTTTTTCTCTTCTTTACTTGCCTATACCTCTCTCTCTCTCTCTCTCTCTCTCTCTCTCTCTGGCTTTTTTTTTACCCTGCCTGAGATGTTTAATTTGAATAGTTTTGAGATGCTCTGAACCCCTAATTGATTGTGACGTTGACTTCTCAATGCTTTTCCGTCTGCTAACGAAGGGGGAGGGGAAACGGGGGTTGGATGGGTGGGGTCGGTCGGTTCGGTAGGAAATGCTCGAAGGAGCCGATTTCTCTCCCTCCCCCGCAAGCGCCTTCTTCATCAGCCTTTCCGAAACACTCGGCCACTTAACCCCGACCTTGTCATCACCATTTACTCGTGGGTCCCTTCTGCCGGGACATTATCAGCTACAAGCACCGTTCTTAACGAATTCTTTTCGTGTTGCATTACGCTCGAGAAGATTATAAAGATTTGAGTCATTTTCGATGGAAATTCCAACGATGAAAAGGATCAACAAACAACTCCAGTGTTTAAATCTTTTTTTTTTTTTGTATTTTCTTTGGCCTAAGAAATATAGCTCTTGCCTTCCTGTTAAGGTTTATAGGTTTAAAAGTCAAACGAAAATTAAAAATGTGGAAGTTTATGCATCTTGAGAACAGTTGTCGCTCATTAATTTTTTCTCTTAAACTGAAGAGTCATCGCGAGACAAAGGTAAAAAAATAATGAACAATTTAAATTCAGCTACCAGACAAGTATTTTGATAAAAATTTGATACTATCCAGAAATTAAAATTTTCGGAAGATTTTTGAAAATTTTACTGCACTGTTTTGTAAGAAACTATCGGGAACAGTAAGAAAATAAATATCAAAATAGACGAAATATCAAACATTAAATATTGTCTCCCATTAATTTTTTTATATCTACGGTAAAAACATACATAACCACTAGTTGTTACCCGCGGCTTCGCCCGCCCGCGCCTTCTGTTGAGTGGAATTACAAAGCAAAAGCAGATAATTTTAAATGAAAACCCCAGAAAGTGGGGAAGGGGGGGGGGTCGTAGGGGGCTTATTTTTGGCGATAGAGCAGGTCCTTTATTGATAAGCCTGCCCTGAAAATTTCAAGTCGCTAGCTCAAACCGTCTAGGAGGAGATAGAATTACAGATAAATAAATAAATACACGCAAGAGATTTAGTATATAAGATTCTTATGAAAATTATAAAAAAGTTTGTTCCAATGTAATATTCATGGAAGTAACATGATAAACGAAACAGTTGTAAACAATAGCTTCTTTCTAGGAAGAGGAACACCAATAAGATGATATATGGTGTTTGATGGCAATACTTAGCTGGTCGCTCCAAATCGCTTCAATAATGTTTATTTTAAAGGCTTTACTATGAACTATTTCTCATATATATTTTGGACCATAATAAAAACTGAATATGACATGTTCAGCAAATATTTGAACAGTGCAAGAGAATAAACTTCGTAAAGTTAATTTCCTTGATGATAATACGTTATGATAAAACAAAAATAATTCCCAAAATCCATCTACTATCGATCACCCATTTTTAATGATTTGGATGAAAGTGTCAAGAATTTTTTTCACTAGCAAATGAATAGAAAGTAAATAGAACTGACGTTATGCCATTAGATGCTGTGACTTTCAGTCCAATACTTCTTTCTCCCTTAAATATTTGCTTGAGGACAATTTATTTTGTATATCACAAAACCTTTTGCTATTGCTCCATCTCATCAGATTCCTGGTTATCTTACCTGACTGTATTTCTCAATTTCCATTGATTTCTCATTCACTACGATTTGTTTATTTATAATGTTTTGGCTTTCAATGTGAAATTAAAATCAAATTTTCCTGGGCATAATAATGAAACAAGTGACATTTTCAATGGAAACATGTGTTGTCAGCAATTCATCAGAAGCAGTTTGAAATACGGCAGAGGGTGTGAAAAAATGAATTTTACAATTTCATGTTATCAATTCATAAAAATACGGTAAAAATTGACTCAATTATATTTTAAAAAGATACGGCAACTCTGAAATCTGTGAGGTGAGGCGTCTCATAGAATATACCAAACACCAAAAAAAAAAAGAAAAACGTTTTCGGATTGGATCCATGGATCAACACCGATTATTGATATCTCCCGACATGAACTCAAACAATACATTACAAAACATTATTGTTTATATCAGTTGAGTTTCTGCAACTTACATGGACTAAACCAGGCTATGGTTTAGAGATCCTCCGAACAATTAACGGAGGGCACCTATAGAAAGAAACCACGTTGTAAGAACTACGTCCCTTTAATAGAATAGGAAAATTTTAATCTCTATCATATTTTTAAAAGAAGCAGAAGAGGGTTGGATAAAGACAAACAGGCAAACGTAAAAGAGACAATAGCCAAAATGAGACAGTAGAAAAGTAGAAAAAAATTGAACTCTACTAACAAGTAATATAACCAGCAGATGAAATGAAAAGAGTACATCCAAATGACCAAAGATAATCATGTAATGTAAATCCAAAGCCATTCGGCAAATAATAAATTGAAATACTAACTGCTAAATAAGAATTTCATGATTTCATTGAATCTACATTATTTAAAACAAACTACAAAATATAACTATCCAGAATTACCTAAAGCTAATAATTCTTACTAAGGAAGCAGTTTAGTATAACGCACTTATTTGAAATTTGCATACACTCATTATGATTACCAAGGTTCTAAATTCTTAATTAAATCGATTTACACGGCAATATTTGATGAAACTTTAACATGTTTCGAGAGCGAGGATGCTGTATGATTCTTGAAGGATTTTAAGGGCTTAAATTTACATAAGACAGAAATAATACCTTGAGAAATTTCCAGGCATTACGAGCTGTTTTAAATTTAATAAAATTAACAGAAGAATACCCTAATCATTTGACATCTTGGAAACTTTCTTAATATTGTCTATATATAATAAGCAATAATATTTTTTTAAAAGGATCCAGATTCTTCCCAAATAAAATTATTCATACTTATCAATTTTTGCCATTTTGACATTTAGTAAATTTTGTGTTCAATGGGTTAAATGAAATTTATTAAGTCTGCTTGTATATATTATTAATATGATGCTCCTTGTTTACTTCAGAAAAGGCATTAAAAAGAATCTAACGTAATTGAAGTTGCTGTTCGATGTGGCATTCGCCAGGGAGGAAAAAATTTAATTTTTCATCATAAATGCATCGAACAACTCTGATATCTGTCAAAATAATTCTTTACCTACTATTAATTTTTAATTAATCTAATAAAATATGAATTTATGCGAAAGTAAACTTTTCTAGGAGAATGTTATTCAAACCTTCGGAAGCTTATTCAGAGCTTTCTCTTTTGAGTTCAGCTTCAAGAGAAAGGAAAGGGAGGAAAATTTCTTAAGTTATAAAAATGAAAATGAGCCTTAGTAAATAAAGAGCTAGTTCTCTTTCACGGAAAGTCGAGCATTTCTCATTATCGAGAAATGACTTGAAAATTTTGCTCCTAATATCTGTTTTTTTCATTATTTTTATTTTAATATTTTTAATTTTTTTTTTAACATGCATTTTATTTCTCTCTTCCCACTCCTCTTGTTCATAAACTGTAGAGGTTTTATTGACGTTCGCTGCTGTAAAAAAATGTCTAAAAACAAACCTTAAATGCAAAATTTCTCGCCTCACTTTTATCTAAAATACTAAACAGCTCATGGAGAAATTGTGCGCTTGTTCTATTCCGGAACTGAATTTTGAAGTAGATGAGATGAAAATAATTCGATAAGAAGGATTTTCATTTTGAGATTTCACGCATTTTAAAAACAAAATGAATAGAAACGAATAATTATAATAAAGAAAGAAAAAATATTGTAAAAACTGAAAAAAAAAAAAAAACGAGAATTTTTTTTGGGCATGGTTCAGGGAAATTGTAAACACGATCATAAAGCTGTCATAAGTATTGGTGAAATTTTGGGCTGGGTCTCAATAAATAATGCAATAAATTTAATGCGTGCTCAATTAAACATTGTTTACTCTGTAAACACAAAGTTATCATTAAGGAGAAAGACGAACAAAAGACCACAGAAAACAAGTGTGAAACAGAGCGGAAAATGACTTAACGAAATTGTAAAACCCGAATTTATTACAGCAAGTTGGTAAACATGTTTCGTGTGCTAATATAGTGAAATTTTATTCCACATAAAATAAACATCCTTAACTTTTTACCTTAGCTCTTATAATTAAAACTTTTTTCCCTGCTAAATATTTGCAATTTGTTTTTTAAATTTATCTTAAAGCTTATCGTTAAGATGAATTTATCTATCAAACAACCTGACACGTTAAAGGAAATTTAATACCAAATGAATATAGTACAGAATTATAGCATTCATTTATTATTATCATTATTAATTTGTTTTTAAATCTTTTTTTATTATTTTGGGGGGCAGGTACCTCTCAACGTTTCATTTACTCATTGTGATATACCGTTTGGTTTACTGCTGCTACAGAATACATAAAAATTAATAATAATAAAGCATAAAAATTATTATAGCATTATGATACTAAAGTTTTTCAAAAAATCATTAATCGTGTTTTGAATTAATTTTGTATCGAAGCCTTCAAAATGCTGAGAAAGTGTACCCTCACACTTACAATTTAAAGAAAAGAATTTTTTTTCCTCAATAATCTTAGTTTATAACGATTGTTCATTGTTGTTGGTTTCTGATACTCTACAATCGACAGTAGTATGAAATCACTGTCTTATTATGTAATAAGGCTTCACAATCTTCTGAATTTGAATTGAATGTTATAATTATTTGTGTGGATGAGCTGAAAAATGAGTGGCAGGCTGAAGAATTTTGGGAATTCTTTCTAGCGCTAATACGAATGGAAGCACTGGCGAATGATGAGCTGTAAATGAATGTTTTGATTTGTTTAATTTAGCGACACCGAGAGATGCAATATAGTAAACTATCATATGGCATCAAGAGGTTTACATATCTTCCGAATTAAATTCAGGAAATAATTATTAGGGGGTCATCAAATACCATAAAATACTCAGCTTGAAGTTAGTGTTTAATTTATATTTTTTTAAATATTTCTTCTTTAAGTTAGTATTTAATTTATATTTTTATCCCTTATATTTTATTGAAGCTTGAAAAGAGGTTCACTGTTCGTCTATTCTGAAAGATTTATTTAAACATGCAGGCTTTCAAAAATAACTGTTCTTTAAAAAATGTTACTCTCTAAAAATAGATTTTTAAATACTTATTATTAAATATTATATAGCATTAACGATGAAAATAAAGAATTCATTTACATTTACTGTAGTTAAAAAATTGCTCATTCTGACGTTACACTACTACAGTGCAAGTGCTAATTACATGAATTGCAAAAAAAAAAATTAGGAATGTTTGAACTTAAACTCGGTAGAGCGAAATTTTTTTGGCTAAGAAAAGAAGGGAAAACGAGCTAAGCTCCATTCGTTGTTATGGTTCAGCTCTAAAAATTAATGCTAAAGACCCAAATAAGTGGAATTTTACTTTTCCTAAACTTGTTTCGGTTTTGGGAATAGTTCATAAGAACCTCCTGGAAAGGCTTTAGATGATGTAAATGGAAATTCTTCTGCTTGTTTTAAACTGAATCTTCCCTGCCTTGATGTTACTTTTTTTCCCTTTTACCCCCTCACTGCTTTCTTCAAACTTGCAATTCCACATTATCAAATGACTGTGAAAAAGTTTCTTCCGTGTAATTGAGAAAAGAAGGAGAGAAGCGGGGAGTTGAGCGCTGGGTGGTTTTGCCTGTTCTTCCTCTCCTCCGACTGACTCTTGCGGTCATTTCGCTGTCGTTCCGCCAGTGTCGGGGGCGCTGAGGGCGCTAGTCTTCATTAACGAAGTGTGGCACGGGGCTTTCCAAAAAGAAGCCCCAGTCATGGCGACGAGGGAGAAAGAACACAGTCGCTGGCTCCATCGCGGGGGTGTCGTATCCATTTTTCTAATCCGAGCGTCCGTTTCAATGCATCTTCCGAATTACGGCGCAGAATGTCGCTGCAAATTTCGACTCGTGCTGTCGTGCTCTGGCACATGGCCAAAGACAACAAAATTGTGGGGCCACAGAAATCGGGACGAGTGCAAGTGAAACGTAGAATGGAGGGGGGTAGGGAGGGTGATGACGACGACGACGCCGCCGACGAAACGAAGAAGACGGCGGCAGGCGAAGAGGAAGGAGGAGGAGGAGACTCATGGCGTCCCTCTCCTCATTTTCATAGATTTCAGCCTAAACCGCGTCCCGTATTTCATCGTCGTTTTCGAATCAGGACTCACGATTGAAACGCGTAATGTCGTAATTATGATACAACATATGAGCTGCTAACCGTGAGCGATTCTATTTAATTTCCGCATGTCTCGATGCTGAATGCTCCGGGATCAGTCTCAGACCGTTGCAGAAATTCCTTACGTCGTGACCGAAACGAAAGGGATACAAATCTTCGCCATTTCCTTGCTGGATTCATTCGACCTATCAACCTCTTCCCTTTCGCTGTAGTCATTCATACTCCCTTTTATTCCTTCAACCCCACTTTTATGTGGAATTTCTCCACCCACTTTTTTTCTCCACTTCCTTATCTGGAAAGTACTTGCCATTTAATCTTTTGAAAAACTTTCGAAATTAATCTTTTTTTCATTGCCTTTACCCTTGAAGGAGAGACCTCATTATAAATGTCATTAATATAACATAAATGACCATTACTGAAGAAAAATAATGGGTTATATTTTATTGAGAAACGAGAAATACTGTCAATTACAAACGGATGCTATGGTTGAATATAAAAATCGCAGCATTTAAATCAAGTAAATGAAAATTAAATATTTAGCTTTGTTTTAATACTCCTCGTGGCGCTAATAAAATTTCGATAAAACCGCTGCATGAAGAAATTAATGGATTGTAAATTTTAATTTTATGAGACTTATTGAAATTCATACTGGCAAAGTTTATATCGATTGTTCCTAAGATAAGAAGTAGAGGCATAGCACAAATATAATAAAAAAAATCTAACAATAGCTAAAAGTTACTTTAAAAATATTCTTTTTTTGCATATTTAATTAAGAAATATAATTATATTAATTATGAAGTTATGAGTTAGTTGATAATTCTGATAAAAACTTAGTTAATTAATACTGAAAAATAAACTTAGAGTTTTAATAAAACAAAGTAACTGATGCACTAATAATCACTCAGTTTGAAGTTTTCTGGCCCAACTGCTCCATCTTGTACACTTGAGTATCTTTTCAGACCTTATATTGAATTTGGTTTTCTTATGCATTTAGTAGCTTTATAGTTTTCATTGTTTATCTATGTATAGCGTACATGTCGAAATACCAATTTTTGTAATAAAAGAGTTATGTTGAAGATAAATATTTTTCATTTTTGCATACAATGATCAGATTTATTTAAATAACAATTTGTTATTGAAAAAATCTTTGTTAGTTTTAAAATTATGGACAGTTTTATATTAAAAAAAATATATATCTACAAAACAATTCGTCCAAATCTAATAGTTTTTTTTTTAAAACTATTATACGAGGATCACTTACAAAGTCATGGTCACTAGATTTTTGCAGGCAAATGTTGTTATACAAACATCTCATAATATACATATGAAAATACACAATATGCTTTACCAATAAGTCTGTTACATGGATTATTCAGAAAGTATTGTAGACAAGAGAGAAGAGTAAAATTCAAAAAAAAAAAAACAAAACAAAAAAAAAAAACAGTCCCTTGACTAAAACACCGTGGCCAACTGGTTTCCATTCTGACAAGTTCCAGGCACATGACGCGGAACATGTGCCGGCACATGTTGCGCGTAATTGTTAGAATGGAAACAGAAAATTACTGTTTCCAATTTCCTGCGACATCTGTGTTTTCTATTGCAGATACAGTTTTTGCCAGTTTTCTGTGTGGAGTGATTTGTTGTTCAAATATGGACAACGTGTGCCACAGTCGCTTGGCACATTTTTGTCCCCGGCACTGTGCCGCAACATGATGCAGACTGTTTCCATTCAACAAATTTCGGGAACATATGCCAGCACATGATGCACAACATGCGGGATACTTTTGTAGTAATGAAACCAGCCTTTACAGACCTTAAGCATTGTGCGGTCACGGCACGAGCAACGTTAGTACGAACAGTCGTAGGGCATCCTGTAAGAGGCATGTCGGTACTTGCTACTCGTCCACGTTGGAATTTACTACCCACCTTGCAAGAGTTCTGGATGGGCGAGCACTATCTCCAACAGCTTCTACGAGTTGTGCATGACATTCCCTCTTATTTTCAACACGAATCACTACTATTTTACATACGCATGTTGTTTTAGCCGACTTACATCCATACTTGACAACGGTTGAAAACCAACTGACTTTCGCGCATCCCTTACTCTTCCGGCCTTGAACATCAACACCATCTAGCGGCATCAATAAGTACCAAACGTCTCAAGTGTCATGCTACATAGCGAAAAATGTGGATCGCAGTCCGAAATTCCGCTGAAAAAAATAGTTGCCTTGACTTTGTAAGTGACCATCGTATATGATGACGAAACTGAACTAGGATTATTTCAAAATTCCAAACCAATAATTAGAAAAAAATATTTCACTTTAGCTTTATGTTTAGGTTAGGTTAGGTTAGGTCATATTCAATGCACTTTAAAAATATGTATTAAGCTACCTAAGCACTAAACAATCAGATTTCTAGTTTATTCTTTTTTACATGAAATTATGTAGAATAGAAAAAAAAAAGACTTACAATTGGACCGTTGGTTCTCAAGATTTTGCGCTACATGTAAGTCGAGAAATAAAAAAAATCAACTAAATTTTGATACAATATTAATGAAAAGATAATTGTTCATTATTAATTAAAGCATTTTTTGCTTCATAAAACTGCTGAAATTTAAAAATTGGCTTATAACTAAATTGTGCAACTTTGGAAAAGTATTCTTTAAAGTAAGAAGAATTCAAAAATGAAAATAAAATCATATTTTTACGAAAATTGCGATTTTTAGTGCTACCGATATCCTTAAATTTTACATATTTCGAATAATATTTTTGTTAACTTGATATTTAGAAGCATGCATACTAATTAACGGTATAAACTACAGGGTGTTTCATAATTGGTGTCCCGTCTTTAGGTCCAAATAACGACTCAAGGGGAACAGATTGGGGGAAAATGAATATTGATTATTTGGTTATAATGTCCCTTAATTCAGAATAAAAACATTTCGCGTTCCTGGGGGTGAAGGGGTAAATTTTGAAAATTTTAATTTTGTAGGGGTAGGGGTTAGACCCCATGTGTTAATTAGAAAGTTAAAGAGCATCATGTAAAATATGGGTTTAGCAAAAAACCCGGTGAAAAAATCTCATCCCCTGCCCTTTATCGAGTGGGTAAAGTGAAAGGTATGGCTAGCTAATGTAGACAAAAACAGAAAAACTCATTAGAAACTTATTAGTACTTTATTACTTATTAGCTTTTCAGGGGAACGACTCATTCATTCTCATTAATTTTCCAAATGTAGGCCCTACTGTTTTCTAATAAGTATGGTTTTTGTCCACATCAGCTAGCCATACGTTTCATTTAACCCACTCGATAAAGGGGGCAGGGCATGAGATTTTTTCACCGGGTTTGTTGCTAAACCCACATTTTACATGATGCTCTACAACTT
The DNA here is from genome assembly GCA_023313115.1 of Rhysida immarginata. Taxonomy (NCBI): domain Eukaryota; kingdom Metazoa; phylum Arthropoda; class Chilopoda; order Scolopendromorpha; family Scolopendridae; genus Rhysida; species Rhysida immarginata. Next base: position 2,374,376 of record JAHWFO010017593.1, read on the forward strand.
TCTAAATAACACATGGGGTCTAACCCCTACCCCTACAAAATTTAAATTTTCAAAATTTACCCCTTCACCCCCAGGGACGCGAAATGTTTTTATTCTGAATTAGGGGACATTAAAACCAAATAATCAGTATTCATTTTCCCCCAATCTGTTCCCCTTGAGTCTTATTTGGACCTAAAGACGGGACACCAATTATGAAACACCCTGTATAAAGCAAACGCTGAATCCTCTGCAGAAGGCAGTCTAAAGCAATTCTACTTAAAGCTCTGGTTATCCAGTGTTTTAATTCGAGTAAGAAATCAATAGCAAGGAAATGATTATATTATCTGAAGAAATCAATCTGATAGTCTTGGCTAGCGAACAAGGAACCGTGTTTTAACCTATGCTTAAAGGGCCTGTTGAAAGCGGTATTGTTTCCACGCACATGTTGAGTTAGCGGTTAAAAGCGTTAGAAGAGTAATCGGGAGTCTCTGGTTCGACTTTAGGCCTTGAAATTTTCTTTGTTTAATTATTAATATTAATGAAGAAAAGCATATTAAAAAAACACCTCTTGGTTATATTTTCCAGCTGAAGGAATTAATGCAAAAAATTTCTGTTCACTTATCTTTCTGGATTCTCATTTGTAAAAGGAAACAAATCTTCAAGCATAAGGAAAACTGACTCTTTAAGGTTTGATTAATATTCATGTTTCTATTTGATTCTTTTCATGTTTGGATTAATTTATTCAAATTGATAATTAATTTTTTCTTAATTAAACCTTTTTAAAAAAACATTTTCCCTTCATATGATAAAAGCTCCCACTTTAAACTACCAAGCTCAGCATTCACACGAACAGTTGGGCAAATACCTTGATCAGTGTTTGTCATGTTAATGTTTGTGCTTGACTAACTTAATACGAGAGGAGAGTAAAAGGGAGGCGGGAGGTGGAAATTAAGAATAATAAGGAAATTTTCCGACTGGATGGTGTTAGAGATTTAACCCTATTTGAAGCAATGGCTGTGATTGACGTGGATGGAGGGGATAGCTTCTTTCCGCTTAAGCTGATTGGTAGGTTCTTTTTTTTTTCTTTTTTTCACTCGTCCATTCGTCGAATCTCCGAGCGCGATTTCACGAGTTGTTGTTCCTGATGGATAACGAATGCAATAGATCAGCGTTGCTTCCTTCCTTCCCACCCAACGTAATTACAACAGATTTGGCTCCTTTTTTTATTTTATCCCAACCGCTCTTCTTCGCTCGCTCTCTCTCTCCTTTCTCTTTCTCTACTTCGCTACCGAACCAGTCAAATAAAGACTGATAAGATCCAAGCGGAAAATAAGACAAAAAAATGCTTGAACGCCAATATTCTTCCATGTTGTTGCACGCAAACTCACGGATTTTGTTTTCTTTGCACTCCATCAGCGTTCAAAATATTTGCACCTGTCTGATTACTTTGAACGAGAATTTTAATAAATTTATATTTAGCCAGGCATTTGCTAGATAAATCTTTCTTCTTTTTTGCCGAATGATGATTTGCTGCTTGTTCAAAAAGAGCTATTTATTCTTCGCTGAGGTATTAGTTAATGTTGGATTATTTAAACGATGCTAAGGAGGTTTAAAACTTTAGCGACATTAGATTCGCTGACTCCTAAGTTGGCAAGGACGCCTTAATCACGGGGAGAATGGGTACAACGTTGCCAAGTTTTAGAAGACCCTTAAAAGATAGAATGAGTTAAATTCGATTAGATATGTACACAATCTACCAAAAAGTAATTGGGCATCTCCTGGCAGTGGACTCGCGCGTTGCTGGACTCAACCAAATTATTTGTCGCAGACTCTGATTTCTCCTGACACTACATGTAATTTCAAAATCGATCAATACGTCAAAAGAGAATAGATGACGAATATATTGTAGTGACAACGTTTATGTCTTAGTAGTAATACGATCATGCCATCGATTTTTAAGAGCAAATTCTGTATAAATTATATATTTTTAATATCCACATATAAGAGGACAAGGGAATGTGGTGAATTTCAGTTTTTCGGGGATGTTAATGCCTAAGGGAAAAAAGTAAAATGTTATTATTTAAGTGAAGTAATGTAATGCAATAATCAATAACCAAGTTTATTAAATTCTCCTTTTTAAAGTTAATGAGAAAATAAAGTAGTAAATATATAATAAATTAAAATATTGCCAAATTTAAGATCTAATGCGTCTTTAAGTGATGAAGGTTTTGTGGGTGTGGAATCAGAACGTTGAACCTGAAGAAGGTGCAGGAAATTGATTCAACAACCTAATCCTTCCAGATCTGCCAGACCTTCATGTTCAATCACTTTCTAAAGTATCAAAATTTTCAAGATATTACTCAAAACCAAACAGTTTACCAAAAATCACATAGCTAATATCCATACACTGGAATGCGAGCAATTGCTTAAAGCAGCGTTTCTCAACTTGCCGCTCCAGGAAAATAAAATAAATAAAAATTATTTAAATAAATAAATAAATAAATAAATAAATAATGAAAAAAAAATAATGAAAAAATAAAATAAACAAATTTCTCGCGGCCTGTCGCGCATACCATGTCCGAGTGATTTGACCCTTCCTGGAACTGGTTGTCCAAGTGATTTCTTGTCTAAAAATTGATTCTAAAAAGGGTTCCGTGAGTCAAGTGAATACAAAACTACTGCAACAAGTTTTCGGTTAATTTGCTAGCACCAATTATTAACTAAACGGCAATTTATAACCAATATAAAAATTTTAACGATAGCATTCGAAAGAATTTAATATCGAGAATATAGAAACTTTAAAGAAGACAATAAAGCAAAAATAAGTTCTCGGGTAGATGCCCTGAAATCCAATTTCTGAGAGAAATTACTTGTCTTGTATGCTATGGACGTCAACACCGAATGGTCGCATCAAAGCAAGGCTTCGAGCCATATCTCATTTGTCTTCTCGTAGATATCTTTGATGGATGGCAGAGGAAAGCACAGCTTGTGCTGTACCATTCAAGAACATTCTCATGAAGTCATCAGATGCTCCTCTTTGACTCTGCGCGTCCAGACTCTTGAAACGACCTCTGGATAAACATTGATTTCGGACAGTTGATGGATTATGGAAAACCTATAAAGGGAAACGGAATCAATTGGATATGACAGAAAGCTTTACTGCTGCAGCGTTAAGATAAGCTATTTGGAAAACAAGGTCGCCAGAAGTTTAGTAAGAATATATGAATTTCTATATTCATTAATAATCCTCCAAAAAATATAATATTCAATATTCAGAGAGGTTCAGTCATATAAAAGGAAAGAGTATGAGAAAATCGCAACAAAGAAAAACCCTTTCTCTAAGGAGTGATTTAATTATTTTTCTTATTTTTTTATTATAAATTAAAAATGATCCATATTAAAAATGTTGATAAAGGCTTATTGAGAAGTAATACTATAGCCCTCAGTATTTTTGTAAGTAATTATTTATAAATTTGGTTTATCTTATAATGAAGACAATAGTTCCTGTTTCACATATTCAGAAATTTAGAAAGTGGCCTCTGTTTCGCCGACCATAATAGGAATTCAATTTTAGAAGTTTCTCTCAGGCATATTCTCTCCAAAGGTGTAAATTATTAAAATTTGAATTTAGATTTGGTGTGTGAACATTTTTCGTGCACTTCATTATATCGCTTGGTGCTAATGTTGAACAGCTCGGCTCTCTCATCGAAAGCATTTTATTTCTCTTTAAGGAAAACGCAGGCAACCCGTCATTATAGATATTATAATGAAGAAGTTCATTATTTTTAATGGGAAAAAAGCGGTGAAAATTATAAGAAATTGAGTGAAAATCGGCTTATATCTGAATTTTAACTGAAATTGTCGCTAGTGCGGCTGCGTTTAACCGCTTAATTTTTACAAACGATTAACGTTCCTCATTCACTTGATATACACAATGTACCAAAAGTAAAAACGCATATAAACAAGGATTTTGGAATAGTCAAAGCCTGGGGACACTACCTCTTGCAGCTATAATAGCAGTCACCCTCTGAGGCATGCTCGAAACTAAATTGTGGAGACCATCTATTGGAATTTTCCCCCATTCCTCTTGCAAAGACTCTCAGGGATGGATAATGGAAGTTGGTCACTGCTCCCGAGACCTTATCCGCCGTTCCAACTCGTCTCAAATATGCTCAATCGGACTGAAGCCGAAGCTCTATACAAGCCAATTCAACAAGCATTAAATGGGGTTATCTTCATATCATAGCATGGTAGCAATAACGCCACAGTATTGGAAGCACATCATTCATTATCCAGAAAACTACTGTGTGAATGTAAGCTTACGTTACCACGAATAACCGCCAGTAGCCCAACGCCTTAATACGACAGTCCAACAACGCTCGAATTCATTATTCCACTATCAGTAAATAGCCCAATTAATTTTTGGTAGATTAATTTAGAATAATCAAAAATTAATTTTTATTCACACACGAGGGATATTTCAGAAGTTTGCCTATTACCGCTAAATAATAAAAGCAAAATTTGCAGAGAGAACTGAGGTAGGGTATGGAAGAACTAATTTCATCAATATCGAATTTGTGGACAAGATTAAATTATTATTAAGGGAAAATTCTATGAGATGCTTTCATCAAAATGGGAATGATTAACTCATATAATTGTACAAGAAGTGTTAGAAAATCTCGGTATATTTTAACTTTGATGAATATAAATACAACAAAACTGGGTATATGTGTATTTTAGTATACCAAAGCTCATACTAATTCAGGATTCGTTAATAATTACGGAAAATAAAGATGAAACTTAACGAAATGTTAACGCATTAGCAGCATATACTTTTTGTATAATTTCTTATGTAAATTCCGAGTTATCCGTCGCTACAGCCCGAATCACTTTCATTTGAACATGCCTTATATTATATAAAAGTTTGCCTCTTTGCTATTTTATATAAATTTAAAGAGCATAAGGGTAAACAATAATAAATGCTTTAGTAGCATAATCGTTAATTTTCAATTTTCATATAAATTTATCTCGTGGAAACCTAGGACCCGCAGAAACTCGGTTGAGAAGTGCTTGCTATATCAACTTTAAATAAAATTGTGTAATTTCAAGGCATGATTAATACCTATTTATCCATAAACCGAAGTTTTTCTAAGCACTTTTTAAATAACATTTTCTTCTTTAATGTAGCCTTCCCGAGAAATGTAGATCTATTTCTAAAAACTCATTTATAATTTCACTTATATTGTTCTTAAATTTTTAAAAGAAGAGATAAAGATAGTTTAAAAAATAAAAATAAATGGAAAATTTCATCTCTATAACGAATTGCATTTTTCTCTATCTCTACAAGTCGTTACTAATTGCCAAAGAGGGAATTCAGAGTCCCGAGAGCATCGTAGCCTTTTGAATTTCTACAGAAGGCTAAAAGAAAAAAAAAACAAAACTTCTTTCACCACTGATAGTGATTCGGCTATTGAATGGGAAGCGTGAGGAAGAGAAAAAGTTACGCCTTACTTTGCCAATATTATGGAGCACGTCATTTGCGATGCGTCCAGTAAATTACTTCTACCTTAACGTACAAATTGGAGAGAAAGAAAGAAAAGAAAAAAAAAAGAGTTTGGAATTAAAAAAGAAAAAGAAAATTAAAATTCCTTTAATTAAAATTTAACGGAATAATTTAATAATTGAAAAATGGTCAGACTAAAAAAAACAAACCAAAAGCGGTTAACAGCATCTTGACTTTGCTTAACATAGCACAATTTTTGAGCTGTTATTTTTTAACAACCAAATTCGCTTTTTTCCCACTCTTTGATAACGTTGGAAAATTTTTTTCGAAACATAGAAGATTAAACTGCGCTCTTGAGAATAAAATTTTTATAGAAGTAAATTACAAAAACATTTTAAAATCCATTTAAAATTTTAATGAAATATTCTTGCGATCCATCCATAAGATCTAAGCCCTAAAGTTGAAAAGCTCGTAAAACAGCGTTCCTGAAACTGAAGCAGAGTTATTTACTTTTAAAAAAATAAAGAGGAAGATAATTTGTAATGGAGTCCCGCGTTCTGCAATTTATACCTATTTATATATTGTGTATATCGTAATAAACTAAATACATAGTGTAAGAATAGAACTTCACTTCCTCGCGTGTTACAATCTGGTTAATATAAATGGATTTTGTTGGCCTGGAGATTTTCTTTTATCTTCATCCTTTCAAAATAACGAGAATGAATTGATTCCTGGCCCTGTCTCTTAGAAGGAGACAAGCAGATTTAAACTACAAATTGCTCACAAGTCCAGGTTACTCTTTAAAGTTTAAATCAGCACCATTTCTCGCAATAAAACATTCTTGTTTTCTATTGTTAAATCATTGTCGTTACGTGCGTATAATACTGAATTGAAGTGATTCCTGGAGCTTTGGGTTTCCACCTTTTCCATGTTTCACCCAAAGGGTCCAGGCTTAAGATTTGGCATTTCCTGCTTGTGAAGATTGGTTGATTCACATTGTCGTTTTTATTTCTTCTAACTACTGAAGTAATGAATGCGTTCTTAAATGCTTGGGAAACGAATTTAATTTGAAATATGTTATAGCGTAAACTTCAAGCGCTGTTTTTGGGATAAAAGAGTACGCAGAGTTTTTGATTTCATGGCTTTACATAACCCCCGCCCTTTATTACTTTATTACAAAATTCATGTATTTAAAATTTTATCTTAAAATATCCATTTTTAAATTTAAAAAAGGAATACTTTTTTTCGCGTAGTCATGAAGTATATATAAAATATTCTTTCATTCTCTCTCTCAATCATGTAACATCATATTAATAAGTTTATCGAGTTGTAAGGAAACTATTGTTTGCTATAAAGTTGAAAATTTTATTGCTACACTAAGTAAGAAAGAAAACAAGAGCTCACTTATAATGTTTGCTAAGCAACAGCTTAAATAAGGAAATGATACGATTTCAAGTAAGAACAACATGGAATTTCACTAACCGCCTTTTTTCTTGCACTATCCAGCTTCACAGACTCTTCGAAAGAGAGAGTTGGCTTCATTGGGAAAAAGATTGGAATTCCTCCAGGAAAAAAGAATGTCATTACTGAGGTCTGGATCTTGCACCTTTGACTGCCGACCTTCTTCTTTCTGTAAGTTAAAACAGAAAACCTCGTTGTTAAATTAAGGTTCTACCACCTCACTCGTCAAGGTATTTCTTAATTCCATTGGACTTGAAGAAGATCTCACTGTCAGGAAGGAATCCTCCGTGTCCTGCTAGATTGTGCCAAGTACAGCCAATGCAGAAAACTGTTAAGAAAGATCTGCACTTCAACTTAAATTTATTTTAATACACGCTCGTTTTCTCGTATCAAATTTACAATTATTTTCAGTTAAAATAATTAACTCACTTCTCTTGAAAAGAAGTTGGAGATATTATGAAATTAAATAAATATTTTTGGTCTTTTATCTTTTGTAGTGATTCCCAGTCTTGAGTGAATTAAAATTATGAAGATCAATTAATCGAAATTTAATTTTTCTATTTCGTCAACAAAAAAAAAAAGATTTAGAAGCCATATATACATTATTATGATTTGTACAGTGCAAAAGCAGTTTTGTGAAATTGGGCAGAAAGAAAGGTTAGAATCTCTCTGTAGAATTCGAGATGCAAAGAACTGACGTAAAATTCTATACTTTAAAATAATGTAAATAAAAGGCTAGAATTTTGAAATGGTTAATGCCAGAATGTTTAAACCCTGAAAATATAAAAGTTTTATATGCTGAATTTTGGGATTAATTTAGCCCTTCATGTTCTTTTTAAAATATGAATGATTTGCTTAAAGCAATTAGTTTTAGAAACCATGTTCATTATTGATTTTTCAGGTTTCAAATTAGTGTTAATAAATAATGTAATTGATTTATATGAACTGAAAATAAGCAGAAAGTAGCTGTGTTAATAAGACTGATCCCTATTGTTAATCAATTTTCAATATTTGCATTTATTATAAAAGTTTGTAAAGCTTGGCATGTATCCTAATAAATTGGACATTATCATAATAATTTCTTTTAATTTCATAAAATGTTTGTATATCTTTCAATATAGGATGCCTTAATTGGAGGCAAAAATAATTTGACTGACTAATATTACAGTCGAACCCACTTATAACGAATTTTTTAATGCTCATAAATTTATTCGTTATAACCGTATTTCTTTATAAAACTTATAGTGGATATAGCGAATTTATTTTTATTTAAAGTGTGTGCTTTTCATTGTTTTTAATAACAAGAAATAATATGTTCCTTTTTCTCTTTCCCAGCTTCTTTCTATTTCCTTTGTGATCTTAATGTTGGTGTCGAATTTAAATATTTTCTTTTTGCCAATTCGAAAAATGCTGACACTCAAAATCGTAGACACGCGTAGAAACTGCGTGTGCACGTGGAATTCGGGTGTTACTAAGCAATAGCAGATTCCCACAAGTGCTTTTCTATTTCTATACTACTATATTCCTCATCCTCTGTTCCTACCGAGTGAACTAACAATGCCAAATTGAGACACACAAAAAAAATGGTTGTTTCAAATTCGCTATATGCAAAAAAAAAGTTATGTAATAGCCCATAAAATGATTTTTTATACACATATTTTCGTTTAATCAGATTTCGTTATAACCTAAGAAAATTTGTACAGTGTCAATGAACCTATAGTTGAGGATTTCAAGTAACCGCTTTTTCGTTATAACCGAGTTCGTTTTATGTGTGCTCTTCATTTGTACCCTTAAAAATACCAATAGTCTTTGTTTTTTATTATTTTAGCCTTAGAATTTTAGGCATAACGTCAAAGAATAAACTCTAAATGTTTCTGTCTCAAGTAAAAACAAATAAGACTTCAAAGCTCAACACGGGGCTTCTATGACAAATTGAATTAAGAACTTCTTATTTTGTATTTTATTATTAAAATTTTTATCGCGCTATCTTTTCGGTTACTTTCATATAAATAAACTATTCGAAGTTGCACAGGAAAACATCTCTTTAATGAGAATCAAACAATAATATTTAGAGAATATTCCTTTCTAATAGAATTTTGCCTATTTTCTGCCCTTTGGTTACAACACTTGCGCTTTATCCTTGTTTTCTGAAGGGACAAATTCGTTAGAGGGAATTTTATTTTTTCTTTAAAGCAGATTCCTACAAACCATGAAATTCACTGTTTACCTTGTTGTATTGCTTACCTGGAGCGTTGATGTAACCGAATCTTCACCAGACTCCCCCTCCATCGCCTCATGCATATTTCACTAGAACCCGTTGCACCGTTATTAATAGTAATGCAAATAGGCAACGGGCTCTTGAAAGGCTGAGCTGCTCTCGACGGCCTCACCGTCGAAACTGGAAGCACTCCAACCCGACTTGTTTGCGGGTCATTTTTGTCGGGCTCAAAGGGGTTAAAGGGCACCGTGTCGTGATTTTCTTGTTCAACATCAAGTACCGCAAAAGTGCGCAATTCAAGTTGTGCTCAAAAAACAAAAACCTTCAATAATAAGTAGGTTTAACCAAAATGTCGTCATGAATTATTTTGGAATGAGGGGGAGGGGTCGGTTTTTAGTGGAACTCTCTATGAACAAGCAATTGGCCTGGCATGCTTTAGAATTTTCGTGGGTGGCAGTAAAAAGTAGCTAGAATTTATTCTTTTTAAATTGATCGATAATTCAACCTTTTACTAGAGATTGAAATTCAGTCAAGTTAATAGTCGTGAACTAACAGAAGTTTCCCAACAGCAGAGCGAAACATTTTATTAGTTACTTTTCTAATTAATATTTACAAAAGCGTTGAAGAACAATGATGATATATTTACTGAAGCACATTAATGTTGATTTAACTGGTCATTAAAATTACCTGTCATTTAATTAACAATAGTTTTGAAACCTTAATAGTTGTTTAAATATTATTAACGTTTAATAGGAAATCATAATTGAACTACGGCTTGACAGCGATAATCTTTGTTGAAAATATAAAGTACATAAATAAAATAATGAATGCTAGATATCATATTTTTGAGCTTATAAATATTTTCATCAGCATCGATTTTAATAGAGAAGTTTGTTTAATTTGGTAGAAAGTTTTAAATAGAGAAATTTTATAAATGAAATATTTTTTCCATTGCAATCTTAACTCTTAATACTCGAAAAAAAAATTAATGAAATGATTAATGAAATTATTAAAATATTGTATTGAGGATACAGTATAATTTTATAGAACCGTATAGATTGTAAAATATTATCTACGGTTATAAAAAATACTCATAGAAGCCAAATCATAATTTAAGCTTCCATTGGTTTTTTCCCGCTTGAATTGCTCAGAAAAATAAAATCTAAAATATGCTAAGTCATTTCATTATTACATATTACTAACAAATTCGAAGCATGTGAAAAAATAAGAACGGAAAGAAATATCCCAAAACTCTAATTTCTGAAGAAGTGGTCTTTAAAAATAGGGAAATAAAATTAGATTAATAATTGATCCAGAAGGGAATGATTCAGTGTTGGCAATTTAGCGTTTTTCAGATCTGAATTAAATGTTTAGTTTCAATAGTTCTGCATTGTTTAGCTTTTAATATAATACTCATACACTCACGGTCCAGCGAAAGAAAAACTAGGCGTGTCCAGTCAAATTTCTAATTTCTCAATTGTTAAATATTGTTTAATTTTTAGCAACAATGTCAAACAATTGAAATCGGAAATTTGATTAGACACGCCCAGTTTTTCTTTCTTTGGACAAAGTATAGCTGATATCCCCGGCGTTGCTAGAGCTCTTTTTTGATAAAATTTTGCAATATCTGTAAGTGAATATACAGTAAAAATGAACACATGAAAAAGCTTAGAATTAATACAGTAAAAAAATTATATCGAAAAATCGAAAAAATTTCTTTTAATATGCTCCCAATGTACCATTTTAATGCGCACTGAAGCGTAATACATTGTTACATCATTATCAAAAGGCCCGTAGCCGACGAGAAAGACAGGCCTGGGCACTGAAAAGTCACCTGACCACAGTAGTCTGAGCAACAATCCAAGCTTTATTATTTCCAACAAACGAAAAAATACTTATTGTTAAAATCCAAGATGGAAACAGTGAGGGTTGGATTGTTGCTCAGACTACTATAGTCAGGTGACTTTTGAGTGCCCAAGCTTGACTTTTTCGTCGGCTACGTGCATCAAAAAATGACGTTTCAGTGCCCAGGCCTTCTTTTTTTAGGTGGTGTTGCCCTATCCAACTATGGCCCTCTTGCACTTCTAGAGAGAAGGCCTGCGCACGGAAACGTCATTATATGTACCTTCGCCTAGAGCGGCCCATTGTTAATTGAATTTCTTACCAATAATAAGCCATAAATTTGGCCTTCTTATGATGATGTAAGAATGTATGACGTTTCAGTGCGCAGGCCTTCTCTCTAGGAGGTGTTGCTTCGCTCGTGTTGGATTGTTTTGTATAGCTGAGTGAGTTTTACGTAGTGCCGCAGAAAAAATGTGTAGAATAATATACATGGTGTCGAAAGTGGGAGGAAATAGAATCTAAATGAAACGATATTTTGATCTGACGTTTCTTCAGTCCTGGTTATGGCTTTAGTTCCTCTATTTCGCTCGCGACAAACATGCGTTTGGGAGATTCTGTGACAACATATAGGCTTTGTTTCACCACAGTCGCCCCATGAGAACAGAAAATATGATAATTTGAAATTTTAATGGAAAATGCTCCTATTTAAAAAATGGTGTACTTTCATTACAACATGGACTTTTTTAAACTTGCTAATAACCGATACAGAATAAGAAGTCATCAAAAATTGACCTTTTAAAAATCATTTGTTCATCTAAAAATTTTACAATTCCAAAATTCCACGCGAATGAAGTCGCCGGCACAGATAGCCTAAAAAATTCCACGTAATCTTATTTTAGATGTGAACTCACCCAGAATTCAAGGATTTTTTTTTAGAGCACTGGCCATCTTGCATGCAAGGATAGTTTCTATTTAATGCATGTGCTCCAACCCCTCTCCCCCAAGCGCCATTACAATTACATCAACCCGGTTGTTGGCTACATGGTGAAATATCGCACGATTTCGAAAATAGCGCTGACGACTTGTTGCGTAGCCGACTCCTCTTCATCAGTTTTCGATAGGTGGCCCCAGTTTTTTCCATGGGGCTTGCGTTTTCTCTTTTTTCTATTCTTGCACAAGCTTTGCCTTGCATTGTTGGTCATTAAATATTTATTATTGGTCCATATATATTGTAGGTGAGATACCTCCTATTAATCCATCATTTTGAATATCGATCATTATCGATAATTATTATTTTTTTAAAATCTCATGTAGACATTCTTCTTTGAAAGATCAAATGTGCAAAATTTCATCAATATCGAAATAAAACTGTAGATTTGTATATGAAACAAACACGAATTTTTTTCTTTTTAACCGACTTCAAAAAGGAGGAGGTTCTATGTTCGTCTGTATGTATTTTTTTATGTATGTTAATCGATATTTCCGTCATTTATAAACCGATTTTAAAAATTCTTTTTTCATTGGATTCGGTTTAGCACCAAAATGGTCCCATATTAATTTCATTGTTAAGTCGATTTAATTGTTGTTTTTTTTTTTAACAAATATGGTTTTTCCAATATAAATGTGACCATCCTAATAGAAACATAGTCTGGAGGGGGAAAATCTTCTTTTGATTTAATAATACTATAAACAATGTTTATAACAATGTTTATATTATTATTATTATCTCAAAAGAAGGTTTTCCCCTCCAGGCTATGTTTCTATTGGCATCGTCACAAATATGATTTAATAAATGGTTTCTTCTTTCAACAACATTTATTGTATTATGGATTCCGCGTATACATACATCATATACATTTTGTATATAAAAATCTTAGGAAAAGCAGTGAAAATGGTTATAGAGCCGAAACCGGTATGCGGGATCCATAATGCAATAAACGTTGTTAAAACAAACCATCCATTAAATAATTATAATAAACAACATGACCTTACTTTTCTATACGAACAAGGAATATACCCAATAATTAAAATCTCTAAATTGGTAGCCCTGGAATAATTCCATAAAAGTCTAATAAAGCAATCAGAAATGTCCATTGCTGTTTTTCTCACAACATCATTGCATAATTTTGGAATTGTCCTCCTACCACATTATCTTGACGTTTCACACCAAATAGCCATACTTAAAGAAATAGTCTGGCATTAAAACCCTTAAGGCTTAAACGTAAACCATTTATCAAATTATTGATCGATCATATACCTTCCAGAATTGAAGAAAATTGGGAATCATTTATAACTAAACATTACAACTACAGATAGAAAATTTGCGGAATTATAATTTTTAAATGAATTTGTAAAGTTTAAATATCCAAATGTCCACCAACCAAGTCGTCTTGCCATTCCCATCATTATTATTTGACTGCCTGAAACGATTGAGCTGAAATCGATAAGTAGCTTAGGTCTTAGGTACTTGCATACCAAATTCGGTTGATATCTTTCAACAAGTTTCAAAGGTATCGTGCGGACAGAAAAACATACAGATAGGCGGCAAACACGAAATTCGTAAGTAGCTTTTCCTGTCTAATAACACGTCCATTAACGTGCTTTTCGTCTCCATTCGGCGATGTATTAAAATCAAAATAAAGATAGTTTCACTGAATATTTTGTGTGGTCTACTAAATATTATTAAAAGAAAGAGAATTAAACTTTCGTAATTCATCCAGACATGTGTTTAATGATATCAACTTTACCATCATTGGAATGTTGTTAGCATTTCATTCGAATATCGGATTAGATTCATCTGGAATTCTTCGCTGTGTGGTCTTAAGCTATTAATAATGTATGTGATAAAGGGAATTAAAGATACGAGCAAATGATAAAATTTGCTACATTGGAGTTAATTAAATTTATAATATTTCTTTTTTAAATTATGAATTTACATATGTAAATGCGACTTTTCTTCGCGTGAGCCAGACCGCTAAAGCAGCGGTTGAAGAATAAAATCGCAACATGTTGACTCGTCTTTATTTTGGGTTTTAATAATAAATGGGAAAATTCTTTTCGAAACAAAAACATGCCTTAGGAAAGGAATTAAAAAAAGTGTTTAAAAATAGTTAAAGTTAATACATTGAATCATCTATCTATCGCAATATATGAAGGATATTAAAGTAATATTTTTTTGGTAAACGGGTTTTAAATTAAAATTTCATATTATTAAATAAGTTCACATTTCAGTTAATTAATGAACATTTAATTAATGAGTACAAATAATTTAGGCAGTATTGGTCTTAAGGAGAACTCAGTTAATCGCAATAGGCAAGAAATTGTTTAACGAGTTAAGTACTCTTCTAAAAGATTAAGTATTTTATTATTTAAAATTTTTCAAACAAACTTGTACAAAGTTTTTTTTTAAGATTCACGCATGATTCTTGCACCCTCAAATCTGTTATCATGTTTAGCTTCTGAGAATACACCTCTTGTGATTATAATTTTTATATTTTTTTTAAAAAAGCTTAGCGGTTTAAGAGAAACTAAAATACCTAGGAACATTTCGTCATACTTACTTAATTTAAAGGCAACGTTTGTTGCACGGAAATAACACCATCATTATGAAATAAAAAATGTATAAAGAACTTTAATATCTTCTTTTAACAGTATTACTTCATCTTGTTTTGTTTAATTGTTCATATTTTTATTGGAAATAAAAATGTCATATTCTCACTGACTTTTAAAATATTCATTTAAATTTATTACAGGATAAATGGTTGCTTGTCTCGAAAAGCAACTACTTTCAAGTTCCTTAAGTTCTTTAATAAGAATGAAGGAAATTTTCTTGCCTCTGCCTTCCTCTCTCTCTCTTCATAACGAAGTCTGAATGAAAGAGGGCGCAAGTTTCCCTCATTTCCATTTATCTTAGTCTGTTTTGATAGATGAGAATAATATTCATTTCGCTTTGCCTGTTTTATTTACGAAAAGTTATCATTTTTAATTATTTTGTTTCCAAAGAGAAATTTAATGTTGGAGGCGAGCTTCTAGTCAAAAATTGTATGCATTAATAAGAAGTTGTTCATCACTCGCAACTTAAGTGCTATAAGCATGAAGTTTTCATTAGGATAAGCTCGGAAGAAGAATTCAGACCCCAAAGATTATTTTTCTAGTTAAATAAACGTCCTTGGATGTTGATGTTTCGTTGCGAGTGTTTGTAAATGCTGGAACGTCTTTCGATAAACGATGCATTTTGAATTTTTCATCAAGACCAATTAAGCCCTTTTGAGACCCGTGTATTTCCTCGGGCTTAAACTTTTAAAGACGTTTCTTAATAAATATTCAAAATCTTTACGTAAAGAGCAAACAACAGTTATATTTTACAATTTAGATTGTATGCATACATAATAAGGATAACTTCCTTACAAATAAAAATACAAACATACCATATGATCATCATATGTTCTTGGTTAAGATTTCCATATTTTTAGTAAGATCCTCTTATTTACTCTGAGGAATCTCCTTGTTATACAATATTAATTCTTATGTAATATGATAATCATTATATATTCGTTCATTGAAGTGAAAACAAAAACAAAGCGAAATTTATACTATTAAAGACTAATCTTCTTTAAAGTTCGTGCTCGTGATCTATTTTAGTTTCTGTTAACTATAAGATAAGTGTCAGATGGTCTATCGATTGCGTCTTAAAACTGCTTATGTCGTAGAGTAAACAATACTGATGCAAATAAATAAGTAATTTAAAAAGCACCAGTATACAATTAGAGTTTCGTTGAATGCACAGCTCGAGCGTATGAGGAAAATGTTCTCTCTAGGGCCTGATAAAGAAAAGCTTGTTTCAAGAATTTCTCCCAGGAAACCTTGGCAGCGCCATCAGCCAGGTTTCGAATCGACAGAACGCCGGAGAAATCGTAGGCAACGACGCCAACCATTAGGGCATCAAGACAGAACAATTGAAAAACGCTTTGTAAGGTAATTTGCTTTTGTGCTCGAGCCAAAGACATCTAAATCACAGATGAACATTTGATTAACGATTTGATTAATCTGAAAAGCATTTCTCTAGGCAAATCGATATGGCAATCGTATTTATCAAAGTGGAAAAGAAAAAATGACAGAATAATTGAGGCTTGAATTACATTAGATTAAACTATCATCATCTCATTATATACGGAGTCGCGTCCTAAACATTGTTATCTGAGTTTGTTTGTTTAGAAAAGCCGTACAACATTTTTCCCCTCTCTTTTCCCATTCTATCCTTCAAGATTTTCAAGCCGTGTCTTTGAAAACGGTTAAAAATTTAAATGAAAAATGGTTTTGAGTGAATAAGAGCGATCTCTCCGCCGAGTAAACGGGGAGAGGACGTTCATTTTCTTTGTCATTTTCTCTCTTTCGAAACCATCAGTTAAACAAAGCGTTTTTCTTAGACACACGTACACAAGAGAGCCGAGATGAAAAGTTTGCGAAGCAATTGCCCCATTACGGCGGGGAACTGATGGAGGAAAGTCGAAGGATCTGGAGGGAAAACACAAAAGCCGGCTTTCGGAGGACAATGCAAAGCAGCCGAGTTTGTCTGACAAGGGGAAGAGTTTCGGATGAGGCTGGTCTTACAATTGAAATCGGATGGAAATAGCGGGATGAGACGGGTGAGGGAGGGTTTTTAAAATTTCACTTCTTTTTTTTCTCTTTTTCTCTTTCTTTCTTTTTTTAAAGAAACACTGACTTGTTGAAGAGAGGCAAACGTTCGAAAGTAGGCAAAGGAAACGTTGTTGTAACCGAAATCGAAATACGATGGTTCGCTGATGTGATATTCCAGATGAACCGTCTCGCTTCTGTCTTTCTATTGAAGAAGAGGAAAGGGAGGAGGAGGAGAAGAAGGAGAAGGAAAAAATGTCTCCCAATTCCATTGTTTAGTCGGCGACAGAGTCGAAGTCTCCTTTCTTGACAAAAGAGAATTTCTTCGGCCCCGGCGTCGTCTGTTCCGAAGTAGGGCATCCATCCGTGACGAGCCAGTCGGTTGTGGAATGGCTAAGAGTCTTTATTACATTTCCTTGTGATCGCATCCCAGCGCTACTTGCGCCATCACTATACGCTAACCTCTAAGTTTTCGGACTGGAATTTTTCGATTTGCCAAGTAATATTTAATTTTTTCTCATCTTTCCAGAAGAAAGCTCATCAATAATGTATTGTGAGGATGTAAAAAGAAGAGGGAGAGAAATGAAAAAAAAGAGAAAGAGATGATGGAATTAAAGGAACCTCTTCACGGTTTAGGGGGAAGCTGCTCTTGAAAGGAAAAGATGAATCAATGGCGAAGAGCAGATGTCCAGTGATAAATGTTGCTCTGAAAAATAAAATAAAATGAAAAAAAAATTTTGAAAGGAACTTCAGCCGTCTTGATCGTTCGAATAATCCGTTCGCTTTCGTTTTTCTTCGGTTCTTTTCCTCCTTCTCTTTCATGTTCTTTTTTTGTATTTTTTATCTTGATTTTGAAGGTTGGTTCGTATTTCTAAATGTCAACCGGATAGCCTCGTAAAAAAGAGGAGCATACTAGCTTTAAACTCACGACAATTTTATCCAGCTCTTTATGCTTGAAATGCATTTAAACGATATATTAAATTCAATTCTGAAGAATTGCGCAAAATGTTTTATGTTTCGATTAACATTTATAAAATTTGGCTTATTATATCTTCATGGGATAAAAAATTTCTCTTATTATCGAAAAGCAGGGCATTGAACTGAAAGTTGTTGATTATTTTCTTGTCTCCTCTTTAAAGAAAATAGAGTGAAGTTTTTGATGATGATGGCAACCGTGGTCAGAATCTCATCAGGCGATGGAGCTCCTTCGGGAGATTTAAGTTGCAAGCTAAAAAAAAAAAAAAAAAAAAAAAAAAAAAAAAAACAAAAAACCACCCCCCCAAAAAAAAAAAAAAAAAGAAAAAAAAAAAAAATATAGAAGGCCAAGTTTAAAAAAAAAAAGAAGTGAGTATGTCGCAGCATCTTCGGGCGTAGATCTAGGGGGCTGCACCTCGTCATTTGGTCGTAAGGCGAGGAAGAAACGACATCATTGCGGAAGCTTTGATAATTTCCTCGCCCCATTGTGGGTGTACAAGCGCCGATGAGTGCGAACATCAATAATCAGGCGTCGTCGAGGGGCTCTTTGCTATCTCAGCAACGGCCCTTGTTTTGCCAGCCTTCTCACTATGGCCACCATATTGCGCTTTCTGATGGAGTCACAGAGGGTTATCGGCAAACGCGCGGCCCGAGGGCGACCATTACGGCATCGATTGATAGTATGAGAGCGATGGAAATAGGTTTAAGACAGGGGGCCGCCATTGCCTTTCCCGTGACTGGCAAGCTGCATATGCACGCCCTATTGAACAACGCCAAGCGAAAATTCACAAGTGAAGCCAATTACTTGCTATATTCAACCGAGACTGCTCTTGGCTTCGCTGAGAGAAATTCTTTCTTCCTTTCTTTTGAGGCAATCTCTTTTCTTCTTCTTTTTTATATTCATTTCGTGCGTTCGATATGAGAAGGTCATTTTATATTCTAAAATTAAAGTGAAAGCATAATTTAATTAATACTTATCTATTTTTTAAGAGATAAAATGAGTCCATGTCTGCGCAACGCATTAATTACCCAGGTATCATTAAAAGCTGGACGTGTTTTCAACCAAACAAATGTAAATAAAGTTTGGCTTAAACATTAATAAGTTGAAATCGAAATTTTAATTAAATTTTCCGCTTCGGAAGAGAGAAGATTGTTTGTTTAAATGATAAAAATTTAAACTTTATATACTAAAACGCAATTAATACAAGAAAATTCGTTCTTATTAAATTATTAAATAAAGTTTAAAATCTTCAAAGCACTGTTCACCCAACTGTATTATCTATGATAATTCCGCTTAAATATGACTCTCAAACTCAATAACGTTTTGATAATGTAAATCTTGAGACTTTACAATGGGCTTTCGTTTCTGACATTTAATTTTTATAAATAAATTCAATTTTCAACGAAAGAGCCTATGAAATCTTAAGTATCCTTTTAAAGGGTACTCTTCCCTGTATAACAGCAATGCAATTTGGAAAAGCTTCTTACCTTATAAGGTGGGAGTAAAAAAAAGATAGAGCCAAGTAAATTTTATTGAAGGGTGGGGGAGGAGGAGGAGGCATTCAAAGGAGTAAACCGTGCACTACGGGGGGAAGACGGGGGGTGGGGGGGGGGGACTCCATATAGCAATATTGTAAAATACATGATTAAAATCGATGGAAGCATAAGATTTACTTAAAATTTTATGCACCATCTGGGTGGGTACTTTCCCAATTGACGTCATCTTAATTTCTCATATTTCCTTTCCTTTTTCCATTTATGCCTCATTTCTGTTCAAGCACCCTGTCCATGGCCATCTTGCCGAAACGCGTAGGTGAATAAAGGATTTTTCACAACGTATTGCTTTATCAAGACCAATTATTTCAATCTTATATTCACAGCAATACTAGACAACATGAACTTTAAATCTTTTTTTGTTTATTTATATTCTCAATAATTTGGATAATGTTACCTGCATCAAAATGATAGAGAACAATGGATTTGTTCCATCTAACTACATTAGAGCGGTTCAGCACCACGTAAACGCGAACGTGACGCGAACGCGTGTGACGTTCGCGTTTACGCGGTGCTGAACCTCTCTATTATCCTATGGTCTTTTTATATTTCTTGTTAACACATACTGCAAAGAGGAAATTCATCAACAAAGGGGACTTAACACCAAAGGAAGGACAAATTGTTGCTTTCAATCAAGATGGTATGTCAGTGCGAAAAATTGCAGCTTCAATAAACCGATCACATCATGTTGTTGAAAACTACATCGCCTTAAAGGACAATTATGACAAGAAAAACTCTCCTGGTTGTCCTCAAGCTTTAGCCAGTCGTCAAAAACGAACAATAATTAAGTAAATGAGCAATTTTAATGTAAAATTCAAAACAAAATGCATCTCAGCTAGAAATAAATGTGTCATCATCCACAGTTCTTTGCTGGAAAGCTGAAATATAAAAAAAACAAAAAAAAAACAAACAAGTCTACAACCTAGGCACAAAGAGGTACGACTACAGTGGACGGGGGTATGAGTTAGGTTAAAAAATGGAAAACTGAGTGATGAAAAGAAAATCAGCATTGACGGACCAGCAAAGTGAGGATGGGCCGGCTTTGTGGGCAATGGAAAGACAGAAATCGTTTTTTGCTCTGGAAAAATGAATGCCACCAAGTATCAGAAAATGCTGAATATTTATTTGCTACCAGTTGCTGTGAAAATTGGAGACCTTTTCATTATATTTCAGTAAGACAATGCTTCAATTCATGTTGCCAATTTTCCGGGGGTTTAAGGAACTGTCGCGGGGGGTTCATCAGCATCCAGCCACTGTGCTGACCGTTTCCTATTTTCGTATAGGAGCCACTTCTCGTCGCAGGTAACGCTCTTCATGGCGCAAAAGCAATTCCGTACACACTTCCAGGCAACGCTCTTTTTGGTTTTCCGAAAGTTCATGTGGGACCCCATTTAGCCTGCTTTTACACCTTGCCGATGGTCCTAAGGTGTCTACTGACAGTCGACACTGATACAGCATGATCCCCTGCAAGGTCCCGAACAGTTTTTGACGGGTCCTCTTCCACAGATCACTTCAGATCAGCGTCATTCAACACGTTGGGTGGTCTGCCGCGTGGCTCATTTGCCAGGTCCGTCACTCCCGCCCGAAATTTTCGGAACCAACGTTGGACAGTACGTTCGTTTATGGTGGCTACACCGAATGCCTTATTGATGTTTCGAGAGGCGTTGGATGCAGAGTGATTCAACCTGAACACGTAATGCATTATCACACGTAATTCGTATGAAGTCATGACTATCTTCGCTTGGGTTCAAACGCTATTAAATATCATCGCAGACATGCAAATTTCAGGCAACTGGTCGCCGATAGGTTTATCTCTGGGAATGTACCACTTTGTTATGGGTACTTCTTATTAAACGTGGAAACCGTGTTGAAGCGCGTAACCCACCTTGAAATCCGACATTTGATATGCAACGACCTGATATCATAAAATACACAACTTCTTAATTTTATATTATCAGAGATAACCTGAACATTTCGTTATCTATTGTATTTATGCGAAAAACTTTAGAAAAACCATATAGATTTTTGTTTATTAATTTTCATCACAGAAATTTACAATATTAGATAATAATCTTAGAATTAATTTATGCTTCACATATTTCAGTTACTTCTACAACTTTAATTAAACTGTTTAGTAAATCTCAAAATGGCGAGCCGAACAAATTCCTTTACCTGCTTCTTAACGGATCAAGGTTTCAAAGTATAAGACATTTCGCCAGCTTGCCAAATATAAATTTAAGTTTTTCGTGATAAACAAATTTATAATTTACAGAGTCTTGTCCAGCTTATGTTCTGCATATTACATTATCCTGCATATCTGATCATTATTAAAACCCCATTAAAAGGATTATCAAGGTAAAATTGACGACGAGGCTGCTATTTAATTTATGTGCATTGAGATCATTGGCAAAATTTTATCCCCTAAATGGACATTAAAGAAGGGAGCATCATAAAGCCGAAGAAGATTCAATATTTTAGGTGTTGTTACCTTCCTGGTAAATTACGACTATTTTTTAAACGAGAAAGTGTTAAAAGCCTGAAAATATCTTTCAAGGATTATTATCGGCTAGTAAAATTCTTTTTTCTCCTACAAGTGTGATTGATTGTAACTGCGTAAAACAGCATCCAGAGGCGATAATGTACCTGAAATCCCCGTTCGGCCATCAATAGCATTTTATCCAAAAGAAGGGGGTGAGGAAGGAAACTGTGGCCTGAATGTTTTATGAATCTTTTCCTATAAATCTGTGCTCTTGGAAACTAGGCACAGGATGCCCTTTGTAACCATCCCCTTAAGCGAATTTTGTTTTCTTGATTAATGGTTCATCTCCAGAACACGAAGGGTTAAAATGTTATCGAGTATAAAATTTAAACAGATGTCCTCACTCACGGGGAAGCTATTCATTTTAAAGCCTAAGGATTTAGCCCTTTTTTCCGAAAAATGCTGCGTACCACTCTTCTGCCCTTGTTTTGATTTGCGTGTACAACAGAATGGATTGGAATCTGGCATTTTCTTTCGTTGCTGTAATTATCTTCGCTCATTTGCTTTCTTTGTTCTTGTAGCATTTTTATTGGTTGATTTATTTCTCTATGTAGTCTCTCGAGGGCCTTGCGATTATTTCTCTTTCCCCTTTTTCCTCTCAATTTTGGTCTTAAATCTCGGTATCCTTTATGTGATAAGAGTTGCTCTCGTTAAGCATGAGGTTTTGGCAGTAAAAATTTGCTAATGACTACCAGGGGAGTTCTCCGTTGATGTTGGGTTAGAAATTAACCCTCAAACTGCTTGGTAGCAAAATAATTATACGAAATTTTTGCTTTTAATAAACGATAAGAGAATTCATGGCCTCTTACGGGAAGGAAAATATAAATTTCGAGCGCTGTTTAAATATATTTTATTGTAATGAAACGTGTATTTAGTTACATTTTAATTAAATAAATGCGTTAATCATAAACGGATGGTGTGACCAAATTACGTCCCTTCTAGTTTTTTTTAAACTCGCACTGTAAAAATCATCAATTGCCACACAAAATGTAATTTACATTAAACTCTTCCTTCACTTCTTCCTCTTTTCACTCAACAGAAAATTTAAAGAGAAACGAACTAGAAGAAAATTTTGTTTTGCACTTCTTAACTGCAATATATTGAGCATTTAAACGTTTATATTCTTCAAAATTGTCTTTATCACTGAAATATTGTTATAAATATCAACCTAAAAATAACATTATAAACTTTTCTTAATAATAACAGTGATACATTTTCTTTTACATTAGAGAGAAAATTTTCTTGGGCTAGGTTGCGGTGGAAAAAGGCACCTTCAATATACTCTTTGAGATCATAAACACTGCGATGACATTTTTTTGGCAACTAGTCCTTTAATATAGTCTCTCCGAGTTTTACCACAATTCCACAGAAAATGGTTTATCATGAACCACGTTATTACAAGAATGACTTTCCAACTTGAGGAAATTCAAGAAAGTTTTTGAGTAATAGAAAAGCAACCGTACCCCTAATGATAGCAGTATGAAACCACTTTCAGCGAGGAAAACAATAAAGAAAGGATTCTCTTAGATTTCATGTTTCGGTAAATTGGTTTATTTATTGAAAATCTTGATTTCAAAGCTATTCCATGAAATCTAGTAATAATGTTATTATGGAGAAATAACTTCAAAGAGTATGAGCTTACGTATCTTCTAAATTCTCGATATGAACGCATTCGTTCATTTGATATTTCGCTCGATTTTCATGCACACCCATGTCTGAAAACTTTTGAAATAATTATTTCTGCTTTAAGGTTACAATTGCTTGTTTAATGTTCCTCAAATCTGTGACACAAAAACAAAGCCATTTTAGACTTCTTTCGTGCCGAAAATGGGCGCCTTCAACTCACGCTATTCCTTTGTAAATTACTTTGTGAGAAGTTGACGCCTTTTAAAGAAATAAACAACCGAGAATAATAAAGCGTGAAAATTTAAAATGACGTCATTACGTAAACTAATAAACAGAGGGAGGAAATTGCTCTTTATCAGAAACTTAGCATAAATTGCATTGATTTTCAAAATTTAAATTTAAAAATAATTCCTTAATTGTTAATAGACTCTTCTAAAAGGATATGTACAAAATTCCGATAAGAGCCCCATAATAAATTTGAATGATTTTCAGATCGAGAAAAGATAAACTATTTCCCTAAATTCCGAAGAAGTCTGTATGCACAAAAAGGCTCGGACATTGAACTTTTTTTTTTTTTGCTTGTGTTTATTTTAATAAAATCTAAATGTTTTTTTTACTTCCAGAAAAAATTAGCGTATTTCATCCCCTTCTCAAGATTGCGTAGAAAATAATAAAAGAGGAATTTCTAACCAACAATTTTATAAAATCAATAACATTTAGTAAAATATACCAACTAATAAAAGACAGAAAACTAAAGATTTTTCCTATTTGGGCATCTCAGAGTTCTATTTAGTCAATTCAAAATTTTATACGACCCATATTGAGTGCTGAGCATGAAGCTAAACACATCACGCTTGTCTCTCTCATTCGTGGCCCTTCGATATGACGACGTCTAGTCTGCTTCTACTGGAGCTGACATCCGTCGAAGCATTTCCTCGTGACACTCTAGCAATTTGTGCTGTCTTTGTCATTGAAGAGTCTGCTAAACTACATTTTACAATTACAAGATCTCGTTCAAAATTGCCAAGCTCAACCGGAGTTCGGCGAACTGTGTTCTTTTACTAAAAATTTGGAAAATCTTATGCGCTTACTTGTTAATTATTAAGGCATAATTGTCCGAAATGTTGAAGTCACTTTACACCATTTAGTCGTTATAATTATAGAATAGTATTAGCTATTATTCATTCACTTGTAGAATAAATGTGAGAAAAAAGAGAGACAAAACGAGCGAGAGAATAGTGATAAGATACTTAATGAGTAGTAGTCTTCACAAAATCGATATGCTTTATCAAGGCAATTAACAATTACTCGGTCTACTTTTTGTTTGTAAGACAGCGTCAACGCGTCGAAATTGGTGGTTCTATTCGATTTCATATCCATTGCTGAATCCAGACGCATTCTAAAGGAATTTCCACATTTCGAGGCATTGAGCGCGATCGTGTTGGAAAAAACCGGCCATTTCCTTAATATGCCACAATACTGGTAGGGACGAATTGTTCATAACTTACAGGTACATGCTTTATGGGTTTTTAACAGAAAACTAACATCCCGATTCCCATCTTTGAAAAATAACCAGTTTCATTATGCAAAAACATCGTCGTCCAAGAAGTATCGCCAAACTGTCTCCAAACCCAAAATGCGTTCATCTAATTGGATGAGTAAAAAGCGTGACGCATCACTCCAAAGAAACTTTCCGGACATTGTAAGTTCAATCCAATCGGCGCTTCCCATTCACGCTAGTTTGTGTAGATTATACAGTATTTACAGCTTATCTACCATAATAACCCGGTTGCGCCACTTTCGGCAGAGAGTTGTAATACTAAGTGAGCCACTAGATACATTTCCTACTTAGGTAGCGATGGGGGGGGGGGGGGGGTAGTAAATTAAGGTCATTTTGCGCCTTTTACACAAGTTATATCTGTACGCAGCCCGGAACGAACACAAACATCCATGCCGACGGCGGGATTCGAACCCACGGCCAAGCGGACTCGAGAACTAGAAAGCCCTAGCCCTCTCGGCCACCTGGCCGGCAGGTAGCGATGGAAGCTGCAGAGAAAGAAGGGAATACTTTAATGTTTAAAGGTAATCGCCCTTCCGTCACGTTCCATCAGTTTCTGCGGCCTCCCTGAATGGTTTTTCGGACAAAAGATCGCAATCCTGCTTACATCTTTTTACGATATCACTTGCATTCAGTTTAGGTATGTCTAATACATGTATAACTGTAATGCTTCGTGTAAAAACATCGCACAAATAACATTCTACTGAGTGAGGTACATTGCAAGTTTCCAGAAAATGGTGAAACATGTAAGCTACTCTGCAGCAGAATCGTTACATTATACGTATTACAAGTCAATTTCGATATGGCGCTTCTGCATGTCCAAACAAAGTGTCAGGCTCTCAGTCTTGGCAAACACGTGACAATACATCTTCAGTTATCTGTTTGCAAGCTGCTATGTTTCTTCTATTCAGATGGTCGACATTACGAACCTTCTTCCGATACACAGGGGATTTCGGGTGCCCCCAATAATAAAAATATATGATAGTGAGGTCTACTGACATTGGTACAGGAAGATGCTGGTCCAGATATTCGCGCTACTAGTCGGTTGGTACTATTTCCAGCCAACAGAATGATGTGAATCCAACATTACCTACCTCCTCTTATTTGGTTTACCTACTTGAAATGCAGGATAAAACATAGATCACCATTTGTATGAAGATTTATTCCTCAACTTATATGACCAGCCGAATTTTTCGAGTTAAAGTTCAGAAAATACACGTCCACGCGTTATGTTCGTATAAAACGACATGACCACTTTATATGCTTGCCTCCTTATTCACAGCGCATCTTTCCTGCGCATCCTTTTTTCAAGAATGCAAATATTTTTATTTGATTACTGTATACTTTTGATTATATAGCTAATATATCAGTTATACCTGATTCCATAGTTAATTTTCATTTTAAGGGCAACATCAAGAAGCAGTAATTCCTAAAAGACTGAATGTTTATTGTAAGCATATCAGCTCTAACCAAAATAAAAAAGGAAAAAAAAAAGATTTTATCTAAAATTGTTTCAAATGCTAATGAATTTTTAGTGATACTATTTTGAGTACATTTAATAATGAAACAGGAGAGTGTCATTGCTTTTAAATATTGCACCATCATACCCTGTTTTTCAAAGTTTTCTGAGCAAACTTATTATTAAGATCCCACTTTTTTCGATCTCTCGGAAGTACAAGATTTCATTTAGAGCCCGATAGAATTTCATGAGCGCCAATCTGCGGTTTCAATCGCAATATGTTCTGGCAGTGCATTGTTCTCTCTAATCACTTTTCTGAAGCTGTATCGTGTCTCTCCCCTCTTTTCCTCTCCTTTTTTTTCACTCTCACTCTCGCATCCTTTGTGATCAGGAAATCTCCTTTGGGCGAATGTAAGACGAGATAGAAGAAGAAGTGTCGACAGTAGGGGGTGGTGGGTGGTCGAGGCTCTTGTCTAGCGCCAGAGATCCCCTCTGTGATTGGTGGGTGATTAGCAGCGTTCTACGTCCGTCGACGGAGGCTCAGGCATGCTGAAGGTGGAGGGGGTAGTAGAAGTGCTTTTTCCATGTTGTCGCACTTTTTTTTTCTTTTTTACCCGTTCTCTCTCTCTTTCTCTCTCTCTCTCTCTCTCTCTCTCTCTCTCAGTGGTGTGTTTGCGTCAGACTGCCCTCCTGGGCAAGTGATGACATTATCGCTTCCGTGCACCAGGCAAGCTGTCAGTCGATTTCCACCCGAAGCAACAACAACCCGGGGGGCTTGTTAACGTCGCCGTTTCTTGACCCGGATGCGTAGCGTGTTTTCTTCGCCGACGCCACTCGCTATTGCTTCGCACGAAACCGGGCGGTCACCTGCCATGCTCGTTCATTGGCATTCATTAAGTCGGTGCTCGCGGGCCACAAATACAAGAACGATGCTATGAAACATTCACGAGGAGAGGGAAACGGGGAGGAAGAGAGTGAGAGAGAGGAAGCTCGTCTAAAGCGCAGCATTGTTGCCTTTCAATTGGGTTCGTTTCTAAGCTTAAGTCTTTTATGGCGACTACAAGCGCAACCGAACCGCCGCTGTTATCACCCGAAGAATGGAAAGAAACGATCGCCTATTCCACTCTGATGGCAGCCAGCAACCGAACAAGTAGGGCCATAAGTACGAGAAAAGAAAATAAACCAATAAAAATGCTTCAATATTCGAGTTTTTATTAGTATTACCATTGTTAGTGTTATTCCTTTCAATTTATCTTATTTTTGGTCGTTTTAAATCTCTATTAGATAGGCGAATAAAGGGATACGAATTGAATTTTATGAGCGCAGTAATCTTATATTTTACATATACTGAACGTCTTTTTCTTAGATGCCCAGTTTAACTTTTTCTTGAGAAGTTTATATAGACAATTTATCAATTTACATGTTCTCTAAGCTGTGAATTTCAAAAGGATATACATGAAACGCTCTGTGACCATAATTTATCCTTAAATCTTAAGTGAAATTATTCTGTGTATTTTAAAGGCATAACATATAAAAATAAAAAAAAAAAATTTCCACAAAAATATTTTTACGCAAATATTTTCAATAGAATACTGAATTACTTCGAATATTTTTTTGATGCGAGTATTTATTAAAATTATTTTGCAGTAACTTTTTTAAGACTTCAATCTATAAAAATTTGGTAACGCTAACGCTAAGTAACATTTATTCTTCTTTGGTATTAATGGAATTCATAATCCTCCCATTCATATAATCTTGAATTTTAAGTATAGCAAAGTGGTACATGATAATTCAGAAAAGAAATTAACAAATTAGAAGAGACAATAGTCTGGCAATTAAAATGTCAAATGCATACACAAATTTTTTAGAAAAAAAATGTTGGCTTCGGCATGCTGAGAAATTTCTATCATAAATTCTGACGTGCAGCGCATTATAATTTTAAATGTTACAGAGCCAAGATTCATGAATTTGAATTTAGAGCAGAAAAATAAAAGTTGGTGGATCTGAAGAAAGTGTTGTACCAATTTATCTACTTCTTCATGATCTTGTTCCATTATTCTATTCCTCCTTTTTGCAATTACATCTTAGGCAACAAGAACTGAGTCCTCATTATTCCAAGGAGATTAATATTAATGGCATATAACGGTAAAAACGTAAAACGAAGATCGGCAAAATAGGCTATTAATGAGCAGGAACAGAAAAAAAAAACAGCAACCAGTTCCTAATTGAACCAATTTAATTAAAATAGGAAAAATAAACATTAATAATGATTAAAGTAAGAAATTCTCCTTTATAAATCATAATAGAAAAGTAGACAAAATATAATAAAATAAATTAAAATATTCCGATATTGTGTGAGATGTGGTTAAATTATTGGAAAAGATGATTTTTTTTCGCAGAAAGAAATATAAATTGTAGAAAAAAAATTGAAGATGTTGAAGAAATGTAGAATTTTGAAGTTTTTTTGAAGAAGTATCTTGAAGAAAGAAATTAACGCTCTTGAAAATGAAAATCTTGTAGAAGGGAAGTGGAGAGACTAGAAAAAGATTTTTGAATTTTTATTTTATTTTATTTGGACTTCACTTCTTCAAAAAAAAAAAAGTTCAAAATTCTACATTTCTTCAGCATTTTCAATTTCATTGTACAAGATATTTCATTCTGCAAAA
>JAHWFO010017593.1:2403789-2441443 GCA_023313115.1 Rhysida immarginata
TGGTCCCCTATTTGCCTTCGGGAGAAAACCTTCGCTGAAATAAATGAGGTGTAACATCCTTTTTACACCCCTGAAATTTCAGGATAATTCGTCAAGTATTTTTCTAGATATTCGACAAAACGTCTAAAATCGAAAGTGTCCAATTACTTTCTTCCAATCAGTGTATTTTAATTTATTTTATTTTGTCTATTTCTATATTATAATTTATAAAGAAGAATTTCAACTTAATCTATTGATATACTGTAGTCCGCTTTTCTACTTAAAGTAAAATATGTTTGATCACTAAATTTAGTCCAAATAATGGCCGATGTATGATGTATGCGATATTGTCCAGCTATTCTAAGAAATGAAGATCCCGAAGAAGTGAAATTGAAGATTCTGCAGAAATGAAGATGCTGAAATAGGAACTGAGGATGCTGTAGAAATGGAGATCTTGAAGAAGTGAATCAAGGATGCTGCAGAAATAACTGGCTGATTTCAAAACGGCGAGATAGAAACGGTTTTTTGGAAAAAGTTTAGAAGAAAACAAACGTTCAAATAAAATTAAATAATCCATAAATGTCTTCTAGTTTAACTTCAGTTGAAAATATTCTTAAACTCGTATAAATAATTGTTTTTTTTTTAAATGAACAATGAGAAGAAGGATAAAAGGAAAATTTGATTTTCAGTTCCTAGTTAACTCATTGTGCACAAATAATCAGTTCTAGAGAATCTGTCAAAAATGCATATTTATTTCTGCGAAAGATAAACTTGCATAAACATTTCAATATTAAAATTATTTAGACATCATGAGATGAATACAAATTATCTTTGAAGTCTACAAATATAAGAGGTGCTAAAGTGTTGCCTTTAGCTTCCGGCAGCTATTTAGGTAACGTGGCCCAACGTGTCCTACTACCGCTGCTACAAGAGGTAGTATTGGCCTATTTTCATAACTTATTAACTAATTCATAAAATTAAAGTGATTCCTTGGAAGCTGTAGAAGCTGAAACAACAAGCTTCTACCATTTCTCATTCGCTGTTATTACTCTATATCACCATGAGGTTTTAGGAGTAAATCTTTAATTTCACAACCGAGCTAGAGATTTGAATCTAGGAAATCAAAGGTTCATGAGATCATGAAACCAGGAACCTGCATATCGGATTTGAGGCAACCGGGTCCAACCGCTTTGAAGAAGCTCGATGCACAGGATTGCAGATATTTGAATATTCCCAGATTCTTCAATTTTTAATGATATTTTTCTTCGAAATTAATCAATAATGTATCATCTTTAAATTTTGGAATGTTTTTTCTACTGAGTTTAAAAAGGTCATATATTGTTGTTTAAATAAATGTTTAGAAAATCAATCTTTTACTTTGGTAGTTGCCTAAAAACTTTGACAATAATTTTTTTTTGTTTGCTAAGAAATGTCAACGTTTTTCTTAATTGGTCATTGGGCCCAACAGTGAGCTAATTATAAAACATGAAATTATGCGGCAATTGCACTTCAAGCAATGCAAAATTGTGTATACAATAAAAGTTGTATAATAAAATATTTATGGTTCGGGAAAAAAGCTACAAACAATTAAGATGGGGAAAAAGCCCCTTTTAATTCTCCTATTTGCCTACAATTAGATC
This sequence comes from Rhysida immarginata, assembly GCA_023313115.1. NCBI lineage: Eukaryota > Metazoa > Arthropoda > Chilopoda > Scolopendromorpha > Scolopendridae > Rhysida > Rhysida immarginata. The sequence goes on from JAHWFO010017593.1 coordinate 2,405,409, forward strand.
TCCTGTAGTAGTCTAATTGTAGTGAGCAAGGAACACGTTAAATTCTTTTTATTTTTCTTGGAAACGGTTCACTTTTTCTTTATGCTTTTGACAATCAATTTTTAATTGTTCGATTAAAAAATCTGCAGCATCTGTTTTCGTCGTGGGAGCAATGTTGTAATTTATTAATTTAATAATAGGGGAGTGTACGTGGCTGACGCAACAGCCGCTGCCGCTCTTTATTTTTTCGCCCGCCGCCGCCCGCCATTATTGAAGAAAGCCGCCTGCGATGAAGAAGTGACGTCTCATAATCTATAATTGACGCGTCTAGGGACTTTCCACTGGATAAAAACACCTTAAAAGAATTTTATGACCATACACTTTCCAAACAATGAGATAAGAGAACTAGCAGTCGCACTAGAAAACGAGAACGCTTAGTTTATTATAACGGTGATGCCATGTTTTTTGAACATATTTAAGACTCCTTTATGGAATTCAAAAGTGAAAAGTTAAATTAAAACATTGGAAACATATATTTTGTAAAACACTTCAACTCAATAAAGATTTCGTCAGCACTCGTTAAAATTGCATCGTTTCCAAATAAAAATGGGCAGAAGCCTTTAGCTGATAGGTTAGAATAAACTGTGGCGTTACTAGTAAATATTAAAGTTGATATATCTAGCTAAGAGTAAAAATTCATTATGTTTGTAACAACTTTGGAAAATCAAAATGAAAGTAGATAGAGTTGAAATATGTTACAATGTTAAATAAAAGCGAAAAGATGCTTAAAACAATTAACTATTTATTATCTTATCTAATTTTTATCTTTAAATTCTCGCAAAATTTTCAACGGAGTTGAACTGAAAAAACTGGCAAAACCTTCAAAAACTTGGAAGCCTATTTTCTGAATTAATCTATTACTATGTTGAAGCCCGTTGTAATTTACACAAATCGATAACACTCGTGATATTCGACTCTATCCGCCAACACAATAGCCAAAGAAGCAAAGTGCCGGGCTTACTTGCAACCTTAACAATAAGTTACAAATGGATATGGAAATGAAACAAATAAGAGTACTGACTTGAAAACTACTTTTGTATTTCCACATAATGTCCCTGTACCATGAAGCTCTTGTCCCATCGTTTCACAAGCCCTTCAAAACCGGCAGCATAAAATTCTTTAGGCTGCTGCCTGGGATCACTAGGGCATTTTGTTTACATTCCGGCAGCGAGAGTAAACTGTAAATGCCGACTCCTACTGTAATATTCTCATGTAATTCGACGGAAGCGACCAGAATTCCTCATCAAAAGCGTGTTGTTATTGCATGATATTGCGCGTCCTCATATTGGACACAAGACCGAGATGCTGCGAAAGTTCAACTGGGAAGTTTTCGAGCATTGTCCGTAAAGCCCTTACCTTGCTTCAAGCGAATTCCATTTGTTCGGCTCCAAGCTGTACAAGGGGAACTCACCGCCTGGTTCAGACAGCACCGAATTTTATACTGCTACGTTTTGAAGAGCTTGTGAAACTATGTGACAAGTGCCTCATTGTACAGGGAGAAATAAAAGTAGTTTTCAAGTCAGTACTCTTATTTGCTTCATTTCATTTCTACTTCCCCTCGTATCTATACAAAAAAATCTTATCTAAAAATATGACGCAATATTTCGTCCACAAAAATACAGGGGATGGACGAAATAATAAGAAAACCTACTTATAACCGTGCCGGAATTCGTCCTTGCACAGAGGGGTGCTATCGTAAGGTAACTTTCTGCCAGAAATCAAAAAATCCAAATAGGCATGATCATTGGAGAGTGCCCCACTGGAGCTTTAGTGACGAAAATCGCCAACCCTTGTGGGTATTGCAAGGGGCACTATATCAACTGTTATGACAGCTTACAGAAAGCACATATATGTCATCTTAAACAGAAAATGGACAGAATTCAAAGATCATTGACAGGGATAGACGGTTGTTGAAGCGGATTGTGGCCCGATAGAATAAGCCAACTTTAGCCAGATAACTTCCAAGATGACCCAGCACCATGTATTAACTATATCATATCAAAAACGTATGGTAGAGAGATCATTCCAAAACTATTCTTTATATCGCATAATGTTTTTAAGCTTCGACAATGTTGCACAGAATAGGGAGTTTTACCAGTGTAGACAAGTCTTCTGCTCTGACGAATTTGCCTTTGTATTATTTCCGATCATCGAACGTGTTATATTTATGTCTGAGAAACGTTCGCAGAAGCTTTTCATGTCACACGTGGGGGACGGGTGGTCACAACAGTCTGTGAAAACGTAGGATACAATATCTTCGCGTGTTCTAAGACCACTTGTAATACTGAGTTGGAAGATCGCAGAACAGCAATATCTCAGCATTCGGGGAGATCATCTCCATCAGAATATCTATGTTCCTTGGCGAATGGCTACGACAATGGCTCCTTTCCAAAAAGCTCAGTGTCCAAGCAGGAGGATTAAGTGGGCCATCTCGCCTGACCTCATTAGTCCCCTGATCTTAACATCATTGAAATTTATGAAGTATTTTGGAGAGAAGAGTTCTTGTTAGGTTTCCCACCTGAACCAAACACTATGAGCTAGAGCAAGAAATGGACGCATATTCCCTTAAACAGTAAGCATGGCCTGTATTTGCCCATCCTATGTTGGATACAACCTGTAATTCAGGATAAACGTGAGCTAACCCCTACTAATAAGCATTTTGTGTCGTTTAATAGATGTTCATATTGTTTTGTCCAGTTGATATGTAGTTATATAGAAAAATGTATGTACATTTTTTACAAAAAAAAAAAAAGCTAAAGATAAAAAGTACCGATTTGATTCCATTTTCGTCACAATGCTTAAAAACATTGCCAACTATCATACTTTTTTTAGAATTCACTCACTAAAATGAAATATTTCAGCATAATAAGAATTATATATGCAACTATTACTTATTATAATTCAAATTTTATTTCATTGCAAAAAGCAGACGAGAATAACTTATATAAAGAGATCCGTTAAGGTTTACCTTTGAATGTAACATATATTCAGTTCACGTGCGTTTATTGGAAAACGTCCTATAAATCAAACAGCGACGTCTAATTTGCTGAAGGTGTGAAGTTTTATTGGTGGGTTTGGCTATCCATTATTGATGCCACCTTCAAAGAACATCCAATTTCTACAGCCACTAGGTCGTTGGAAGAGGTTGTTTGAAGCCGAAGGACTACCACTCAAATTTAATCTCCTCAAAAGTTCTGCTTTTTCATCCAACGTAGAAACAAAATAAACCGAAAGAGCTATAAAAAGGTAAACTTCAATCGCTTCAATATTAAAATGGTTTAAACCAACTACATAAACATTCTTTCTAGAAGAAAAAATTCCAATATAAAATTAAATTCTAAACATAAAAGATTTGACGAGATAAATTTCACTAGCAAACAATAAAAACACTTCTGAGATTAAAGTAGCCAATTCTTCACGATAACAAGGTCTTGAAAATGCTTAATTGGTTTATGCTTTAAAGATCCTATGGATCCGTTATTAAATATTCTGAAATATTGCAAGTGACGAATATCTGTGGTTGTTGTGGTCATATTGCATCAACCTATCATGCTGTGAGTTTGTCAAACCCTACCTATTGCAACAGACTAAGAGCTAATGAAGCAAAGATATCAAGGAAGGCATCTAATGATAGAGTGAACATTTAATTGTCGTCTCAAGGTAATAAGATGATTATCGTGCATCTTCATTTTTATACTTGAAAACGCTTTTTTTTTGTTTTTAGCAACAACAGTGTTTAAAACTTTAAAGAAGGCGTCACAGATATCGCAATAGGGTTTGTATCAGGGACATTTCTAAATTTTTGGGTGGTGTCATCGCTCTCTTTATCGAATCATCGGTTTTTTGATGATTAGGTGATGGATAATTCAAAGTTGTGTGTACGTTTGCTGGATAGCTTATCTCTGTTCTGAATAATTGTTCTAAAAATGGAAGAATATGACTCGAGTCATATTTTAAATTGTGATCAGAGAGGTCTATATATTCAGAGATGGAAGCCTGAGAAAATTCGTATATGTAAAATGAAGAGCCATTTCCAACGGATCTATACCTATGGTTAGGGATGATAAGAGATTGGTACCATTGTCCCGCAAAGAAGAAAGCTTTATCCAATTTTTTTTATTACCGATTGATTCTACAATATGCACGGCACGGAAATTTTTAAAAAATGAATGATATTACAATATTTGTGGTAAAATTGCCATCAAAACGAGAGCTCATGATCTAAAAAGGCGTTTTTCAAAGATCAGACTAATTAACGGGTTTGTCAGTATTGGTACCTACTGATTCACAATAAAATATAGTGAGTGAATAGAGGACGAGTTTTACAACCCTTTAATACATGCTGTCTGCAGTAGAGTGTTTCAAAGAGATAGATGAGCCTATTTTCAGCTTAAAGATTCGATATGGCTGCATAATTTCGCATTCCTGGTAGACATTACAGGAAAATTTAGGAATTCAGCTACCAATCCTAACTTAACTTAATGACCTTTCACATGGCTAATACCTTTACGCATCCCTAAGACATTTCCACATGATTATTGCCTTTTTTGGCATAAACACAAACATCCATGCCCATAGTAAGATTCGAACCTGCGACCCGGCAGATTCAAAACTGGTGGACAAGGATTTGAGAAATATGATAACTAAAATTCAGACATTTTCATATACAGGGTGGTTATAATTAAACTTTCATACTTAACCCACCCAAGACAGGGTATGGGTACCAAACATGGAAGAAATAATGTTCAGTTTATGGGCCGCAAAATTTGCATGGTTCATCGCTTTGATTAGTTTCATACAAGACCACCAGTTTCTATTTTCGTTTATAAGTGTTGCTAGCCTCACGGAGCAGTAATAGCGCAGTCGTTGAGGAGTCAACATGGGCTTGGACAAAAAGATCAGGACATTAATGGTGAACCTTTCACACTGTCCTGGGCCTGATAGACGATACGTCCACCAATAACAAGGCATATTGTATGACGTCGTAACGCAATAAAAGTATTTAATGGTATTGCTTAGTCATTATTTCTCTTCCCCGTGTCCTTATTGTCGTTTTCATTATCAGCACGAAAAATACTTGATTTTCTTCTCTAATGGAAAATTTGACTTCTTTGTTATGCAGTGCGTTTAGAATGAAGAATGGAAAATCTCTTAAGCTATCCATAATGCTGTCTTTTTAAACAGATATGGAAATCTAATTAAATCGATTTGGAATTTATAAATACTCTGTCACAATAGATGGTGCCTCATTCAGTTTGCTTCTTTAAAACAAACATTTGATTTACTGTACAACGTGTAAGATAACACTGTCAAATCAAAATTGGGAAGGATTAAAAAAGGAAGATGGCATTTGATCCTCAGACCGACAAAATAAATAAAGAGGCGTGCTCAGAAGTGATTAACGAGCATCTCGAGATTTAATAGTTGTCCCCAGTTGCCATGGCAAATCAGGCATCGAGTCGCTGCCAGCGGAATTTGCAACTATTCATCGATAATTGCCTTCAGGAGATTTTCGATGGTTTCTGAGGGGCTTAGAATGTTATCCAATATATTTGGTTAAAGCAAATTTAGCTTAAATTTTCAACTCGGATATGAGATTCAGTATTTAGAAGATTCTTCCTCTTTATCATACCACCTATTTCTATTTATAATACAGGTTACAATAAATGAATTTTTTTTCTCTTATTGGGGGGAATCTCAAAGGTTTAGTTCCCGATAAGTCAGAATTAAGTATCCCGATTCTAAATCCGATTTAGTTCCTCATCTCGATTATTATACTGTAAATTTGAACTGTGAACAGTAAGAAACGACTTTCCTAACTAATTCAATAGTTAAATTTCTGTATGAACAAGAGGAAAAACTCTTACATATGATGGGAATAGCATTAAGTAATCATTATCTCTTTTTATTGATAAGTAACTTGACATTTAAAAAAATAATGGCAATACATTACCCTTTTAAAAGCTTTGTTTTGGACGTAATCTAGACAGAGGTGTATCTAATGTAAAATATGGTTCTTCCAAAGCCTGAGGTTTCTGTTAAAGTTCTAGAAACTTTGCAGAAAACGAAAACTTGCAGCTTATTTACGTTCCGTATTATGACATTCATGGAATACAATTTTAACGGTTTACGCGCAAACGGCTTCACCTTGTCCTTTCATTGTGCTATTATGTTGAATCAGATACCGAGCAAACTGTTGAGTAGCCCGAGGCAATGCGCAACCGAACTTTGGCCATGTCAGTTGTATTTAGAAAATACAAATAAATTAAACTTTGTTTCTGAAAACAATTTTCAAACCTCTTAAACATAATTGAATTTTAAAGATTCCGTGTAATAAGAGGAAAAGATGAAAAGAATTAAAGTAATGTTTGTTAGGAAACCAAACTTTGAAAACAAGAATGATTCTTTCTGCAAAACAATTTAATCACCGATCTGTGAGGAGTTTTAATTTTTCAAGTTCCCTTATATAAACTTTCTCACTTAAAATGGCTATATTTTCTGCAAATAATCTTTTGAAAGAGTTTCAAGCTTTCTTCTTAGCAATTCTATTAAATGATTTATCGTATTCTTTTTTTTTTTGCATAATTTACACGATTTCATTAAAACTCAAAACAGATGTTGTTAATGGACATGTAAAAAACTGTTTCTTAATCTTGATTTTATGACGAAATTTTAAGCTTGTGTCAACTTCAATTAAAAGTAGTTAATATTCACAATTATAGCTGGTTCAGTACTCAAAAGAGTGGATAATACTGTAGATGATTGTTTTTAACACAATATAACGAAGACTTGAATAATGAATAACTCTTAAATCATATATGTGAGGAAGTGTAGGGTTATACTCGTTGCCTCATTAAGCTATAAAATAGTTTGCAGCGATATTTTTTACATTTAGAGTGGATAATCTTCAGACAGTTTTGTTGCATTATATAACATTCTTTAACGTAGCCGTTTTACAAATTAAGGCATTTGTTTATTTTCATTCTGCATTCTTTAGAGAGATACACGTAATACAGAAGATTGATTGATTCACTTTATTGGTGCAGAGAACGCTTTGTCGGTTTCGCTGGGAAATACCCTTGCTACCATTTGCTGCGAAATGCGTACCATTTGCGGACATCACAATTTTCATTGCGAAGATTAAGTCTATATAACTTGCATCCTGGCAGGCTTTCCACAGACCGGTATCAGTTTGCTGGTGAATGGTGACGACTTCCAAGACCACTTTTTAAAAGTCTGAAGGCGCAAAAATCTATTAGAGCAGAATCGGGTAATTTTTGCGAATAAATCTTTTGTCGTCAGTTTGTCGTGGATCTCCGTGAAAACTTGGTGGTTCATTCAGCGGTAAGGTTGAAGTTATATTTTGTTAATATCAAAATCCTGGTAACCTTTGCCTTTCCGGAGATTTTGTGGATGGAACTTATGGTGGCTGCGATATCCCAATTGGTCTAGTGAAACTCCACCTATCCTCTCCCTAACATCGTGCTGCAAGCGCTAAGAGCAATTAGTTCTTTTGTTTTCTTTATAAAGAAATGCAATTCATAAAATTTTAATGGTCCCTAAATGCATATTTAATAAAACATAAATAAATGTCCAGCGATAAATAAATAAGATATTTATGTACTCTATAAAATATTTATTTGTTTGTTGCATCTAAAAACATTTTCATGATTCAATGCTTCAGACTGCAGATTCGAAACTAGGTTGCTTCTATTACGTACAGCTCTCTGCAGTTTGTTTTGCGTTCTGCGATGAAGGAGTTTATGAATGCGTGGCTTATTAATCGTCCCTTTCCAATTGAACCAATTATACGAAGGATTCTGCTCACAGAAACAGTCTCCAAATACCTTTGCATCGTACAAATGTATATTCTTGATAAAGCCGGGAATAAATGGCGAAACTTGCCGGAAGCTCCGTTCTCCCTTGAATGTATTGTAGAGTTGCCAATTTTTTTTATCATTGGAAATTGTCGAGCTATCCTTTTTCTCTCTGTTGAGTGTCATGGCAAAGGAAAATCGAACTTATAACATGTTTTCATAAAGTCCAAACTAGTGTATATCTTCCTCTTTTGAAGCGTTGGATCAACTCTTTAACCTTTATTTTCTCAAAATGTACTTTTTGTCACTTGCCTCCCTCTGGTTCTGAACTCCTCGTATACCGACTATTGCAGTTCTCCTCGGAAAGGGAGTGGCGTACCCATCCATCCATAAAGTGGAATCAAACTTCTTTACCAAGTGGCCATAATTCAGAGACGTTTGTAGCTCGATATAAAAAAACCAGAAAGTAAACAAATTTGAAAGGAGACTAGGCTAACAAGAATACAGGGAAACAGGAATATTACGGAAAACCATTAGTTCAAAAAATCGCCAATAAAGTTATACGGCGCTGTATAATTAACGTGCAAATAGAAGCGAATCAATAATTAAGATTTAACTGTAATTACCTTTATTGCGTTATACTAATGATGACACAGCTAAACATATTTCATATCAATTTTAATTTAGAAAAGTAATTCTAAAAATCACTGGAGTGTAAGTATTTCAGAAATCTGTTGCTCAACCCCGATCACACAGAATATTTACCCAGGCGGAATAACTTGATTCAATGTTGTCACTACTCTGCTATGCAGTGCATGTTTAAGTCTATAACGTAATATGTCACCAGGAATGATTTTTAATATTGTCCACAGCATTTTCAGATAGTCCCACAACTAAAATTCGCATAGAAGCGATGTGGCACTGGAAATGATAGAAAGTTACTACTATTCAACTGTCTTCTATCAAGTAATGCCGTAGAATTTGATGCATCTGGTAGTGTGTTATCTAGCATTAAAATTATGAAGCCCAGCACTATCATTATTAAAGTTACCAAATGATGAGACAGCTCAGCATACCGCAATATTTCTCTGCGAGTACTGATTCTCTCGGAGTGATATATTCCAAAAACAATGCTCCTATTATAAATTCTCCGGGAAGCCCATAACAAGCGGCAATTTTTGTCGAAAGTATTGCGAATTCCCGGGAGAGCAGGGTGATTAACGAATTTGGGTGTTCACAATCCCGCTCAAATAAAATGGCCTCATCTCCTCAAGAATTGTCCGCGACCAAGTAAGGTCTATCTTCATTCTATCAGATACAGGGGAAAGTTTTTTTCGTTTTTGCAAATATTACAATTGGCGTTCAGATTAATGCATAAATGAATTTTTTATTCATCGAAATAATCTCCACCATTATCAACAACCTCCTCCTAACCAGATACTAAATCATCAATTCCTTTTTTATAAAAGTCACGAGTTTTGCAGTTGAAAACGCACCCAGTTCATGTTTTAGCTCTTCTTCTGTCTTGAAGCACTTGTTTCTCAAATGGTTACGGAGAGATCGGAAAAGGTGATAATCTGTTGAAGAGATATCCAGAGAGTACGGTGGATGAGGTAAAACTTCCCAAGCAAGTTTGTTTATTGCCTGACGGACCAGGTTTGCCGTATGCGGACGTACGTTGTCATGAAGAAAAACAACACCCTTACGGTTCGCAAGAGCTGGCTGTTTTTGCTTGATTTTTTCGTGTGTACGTGGAAACTGACCAACTTACACGTCTGCTATGATAGTTTGTCCTGCATTTTGGAGCTCATAATGGACTACACCAGCTATTGTCCACCAAACGCTCAAGAGAATCTTCAAGACGCTCATCACCAGTTCTAAATTTTTTGAACAAATTCTGTGCCGTCCGGTCGGTGACAGAATCATCACCGAATGCTGTACAAATGTTACGAGCAGCCTCCGCTGCTTTATGGCCAAATTTAAATTCATACAACAGGCAGGCTCGAAATATTGGTGATGCAGGTGCCATTTCAGACTTTTTTTCAAAATAAAATTGAATGTTTTCACTTAGACAAGTAAGTGCAAAAGAATGACCAGTCATTTCTCATTAATGTATAAAAGATTTGCATTATTCAAATCATCCTACGAGAGGATTGTAACAATTCAAAAAGTAAGGATGAAGAAACGAAAAACTTTCCCTTGATAGCTAGAAAAATTCTTGGGACCTGATAGCTAGAAAAATCAGAGCAAATGTCAATCTCTTACCATAAACTTAGTTTAGCAATTTCTCTTTGTGATTGGCCTGATGTGTGAGTAAATATGAACAAGATTGCATAAGATTTTACATGCTTTGAAATATGAAATCCAATTGTCCTACTGCCATTGGTGGTTGATACTAACAGCAACCTATACAGCTGATGTACAGCGATTGCAACTTCCTCAATTTCCCGTGATTCAATATTTTTCCGCTCTCTGCCTGGCCAAGTTTCCAAATTTTTTCAATTTTCGAATCATCTTTATAACTGCATTATCTGATAGAGGGCCTTTACACAATTTATGTTGGGGTCCGAAGTCACGAAAAGCCTTTATTGCAATTACTGTTGTTTTAGTGATAATAACTATAAATAAGTTCCTGGTGATTTCTTTTTACTTTAGTTCTTTATGAGATCAACGATACAGATGGTCAGTTTAATTTTATGCAAATTATCGATATTCTTGGTTAAAGCTGCTGGAATAGCGCCATATTCCTTCTGTCGGTGGCTTTTTGTAGCAAATGTTTTGGCGAAATCCTAGTCCATATTCATTATTTAGTCTCCTGATTAAATTTTCATGACATTCTGATTGTTAGCCTGACCTACAGATGGCTCGAAATATTGGACGATAAAATATCAAGTCAAAACAGTAGATACCCTATGCTGTATAGGCTAAACAGATGTCTAATTAAATTTTGTTTCAATTTAATACGTAGCTGAAAAGCTTTCAAGGCACACGTTCCAAACGATGGACTATTCTTTTCCAAGTTGCAAAACTTTCGATATGTGAGCCCCTGATCCCTGGACGAAATTATTTTCCGTACATAATCAGGATCCAGCACAGTCTTGTAAAAATCAACGAGGAGAAATTTCCGAGTAAGCTCCAAGGAATACGCCCATTCGTTTGATAAGTCCCAAGGCATCGCTTTAAAAGAGAAAAAGTTAAATGGAGCGAGTTAAATTACAATGCCGTCCGCAAGCATATATAATGAACAACTGTTTGTCAAATTCCTTTCAGGAACGATAAGAGCTGAATAAAAGAGGAACATACTTGTGGCAATCCCTTTCTCAGTGGAGCTTGTACTTGTCTTTCAGGAAAATTTATCAGAACTTGTCATTGGATAAGAAATTCGATAACCAAGGTAGAAATCTCTATGGAATTTGCAATTGACATAAACGCTGAATCAATTTATCATGGGGGACGTTGTCGTAGGCTTTCTTTAGATCAAAGAAGATTGCTGTCACATGCAAGCAATGTTTCCAATCAGAAATGTAGTATATTTAAATGTCGAAGAATCTAATTGAATAAGTGTCGATCTTTGCCGAAATAAGTTGATAGAGAAACGAAAGAAGATGCATTTCGAGGGGGAAAAAAGCTGTATTTATTACCTCATCAGCTTTAATTTAGGAATAGAAAAATTTCATAGCTGAAATAATTGGAGCATTTAGGACGCAAGTAAATCTGATAGCCATTATGCATTTGCTATACTCAAAAATTTTCTAGTAGGAATAATATCTTTATTATAGAGATTCACTAAAACCAAAGGAGGAATATGGGGTTATATTAGCTGAAAGCATTCTTATTCAGAGGGGAAAAAGCCCCATTTCAAAATATACATCCCAGAGAAAATGAAAGCGTACATTGGAAGGCAGGTAAACAGCCAATACTTCCCTTGCTGAACTGCTATTAAAGCGACAATAACTAAATTGGTTTTATGAATTAGAATCCTCCCACCGGTAGGAAAAAGACTTCTCGCTGTCTCTGTAAGATTGCATCAATTTAAAATAGTTAACTTGAAAATTGGTTAACTCGTAAACCGTTAATTTCAAAGTCTCATAAATATTTTATGAAATTTGCTAAGTTATTCACTAATGTGTCTCACTTTAATAGATCAATAATAACGAAAAATTAAAAGATGCGATTACAAATGTAAATTAAATAGAAAATAAAGCTAGTCAAACAAATCGTATATTTAAACATTCAGTTGATAAAAGTTTCCGTATTGTATTAAAACTGTTATTTTAACACATACTCATAAAAAATTTAAATATTTACTTACAAGGGAATCCCTCGAACATGTATGTCACAGAATTCCACCAAATTGAAATATGTTACTCAATTGAAGCTACAATAGATGCTTGCAAAATAAGAGAGTGCGGCTTTTTGTTTCTTTCAAAATAAACCACGAAAACGAAAAAATTTGAGCACACGGAACTCCATTGTTAAAGCGGTGTATTAATGCGCTTAACGGAACTTCTTTCTTCCACTACTCACAGCAATAAGCACGAATCCAATTCAGATGAAATAGACAGCAGCAGATGGCAATTGAATGGCTTCTCAAATTTCTAAACAAACTTAGTTTTTAAAATAAATTATTACAATTAGCTAATTGCCTTCCAGTGAAAAATGCCTAGAATAATTAATAACCATTTCCTTAATTTATTATTTCATTTTATTAAATAATTCGGTAATCAAACACGGGGCTGGCTTCATGTGCAATGTCTAGTAATACGTTGCGTTGGTGAGGGGGTATGTATCGCGGAGCTTTATAATTTTAAATAAAAATAGTATTCATGGATGCCTACCTCATCTTATAAATTATTTCGAGACGAATAATTGTACAGCAAAATTAAGGTTTTATGCTTAATAACAGTGCTCTAACTGTAATTCTTTGGCGATCGCCGCTAACAAGTTTGCTTCCCCTCTTTCCGCCATGTTTGTTGAACTCTGCGCACTTCCGAGACGCTTCACTACCGCGCACCGCTATCGCTTCCACGGTGTGCTTGCGCGCAAAAAAAAAGGCTATCTGCGGTTCCCTTGTTAGTAATTTTACGAGCTATTTATATTTGACTTTATTATATGCTGAAAAGCATATATTGGTTTCGCTCTGTTTCTGTCTGTCCATCTGTATGTCCGACTTTTACTTGAGAATGCTTTAACTTTTTCAAATTCTGCTTTCGCTCTTCGATAGAGACCCTCCTGAGCTCACCTGATTAGTTTGTGATTGAAATCGGTCTTAACAGTCACGTGTTTGCAATATAAGGCATGTAATATGTCATTCGAACGGAAATGACGAGCACAAGACGAATATGACATTCTTTTCGATTTTCGAAATGCTACGTTCGAGAAAGTGGCCCTCAAAAAGTACTTCTAATGACCCCTTATTACGAGCTTTAGTTAAAGCTATATATGTATTAAAATACAATAAAAGTATAAACTTCTGGGGAAACCAGAAATAAATATACATATGGGAAAAAATGTGGATATGATAAATAAAGACAAAAGAAAAAACAACTCTTTAACCACAACAATAATTAAATAAAAGTAATTAAATACAACCTTATCCTAGAAGCGCTTTTCGAGGGCGAAGCTCTCATCATTCAGCAGGTGGAAAAGAAGGGAGTAACACACCAGATGATACTGAGTGTGAATAAGAACAAGAAAATAGCTAATGTTAGGCCTATTGTTAAAAATGGCTAATTAAAGTTAGGCATTTATTTAAAAATGATGTAAGTGTGGATAGAATCAAAGAAATTTCTATTGTTTATTTAAACCAAGTAAAAGTGAAACATTGAAATTTGAAATTACATTTGCGTCACAGGTAAAGCTTCTTGGAATGCTTACAACGATTTTTCCCGACAGTGCTTTGCAACAATGATTTGTCTTTTCTAACGTTTATGATAACTTTGATTAAGAAGGGATAAATGGCTCTAGCAGTGGAAGAACATAGGCGCAGTAGTTTAAAACATTTAGGCGTGCGAACATTTCATTTCTCATACGTAAATTCACATGCAGTTTTCGCCATTGCTGTATATAAAATATTACTGTAATATTAACAACAAATTTTTATATTCTTCTTTTCAGCATATTTGAAAATCGTTTTACGAGTTGTATTCTTATTATCGTTAGAACTACGATTATCTACTTCAATAATGAAAAAACGTTGATTCCTCTAATTAATTCGTGTTTTGAATAATAAATACGTTTTCCGTCTGCTTTTGACTAAAGTCAAAATATTTGCGGAGAAAATAAATGAGAAACTTTCGGAAGTCATCTAATATCAATTCATATGCAAATTTTATTGTTTTGTTAACTGCGACGGTTTAAATAAACCTCATAAACCAATGATATTGCAATTAATATTGGTTAATTATAGAAGCTTATTAAAAGGCACGATTTTAGGAACTTGCTTAGTGGCGATCAAAAATATGTTTATCGACATCTTTAAGTTATCGAATAGCACGTCTGTCCAGAGAGGTGCACGTATTCCTCGCAACAACGGAAAGAATCGGACTTTAGAGCAGAATTCAATCCCCCATAGATGCTGAGTGTAGAAATGTCATTGACTCATGCAATTTCCGCACGATATTGTGCAGTCGGTAAATCGAGCGAATATGCATACGCTGATCAAATTTGTTTCCAGGTGATCAAAACCAAAAGGCCTGGATACTTCACAATGAAGTGATTCTTCTGCACAATAATAATTTATTTCTTGTTTGAAACAAATTTGATGGAAGAAGCTGTGTTAGTATTTTCAATTTCACAGAGAATACAATTGATTAAAGTTCCTATGATGCATTTGACTATCCTTATAATCGACAGAAACCATTTCTTAAAGGAAAGTATAAATATTTTTTGGAAGTGAAAGAAAAAGTTTTTTTATCGTTATAATAGTTATATTTAATCATCAGTGTAGCCTTAATTATACATTTGCGCTTTTAATTGGTTTTTGATAATATTAGTTATCAGAAGCCAAAAAGAAATTAATCCTCTCGAGGAGAGTATAGAAAAGTAGCGGAAGCATTGAGTTCATCCATTTTTTACCTCATTTATTCGGAATTTTGGATTGATTTTCTCGAACGTAGGGTTTAAAAAGTGAAAAAGTGATTTATCTTCGTATGCTTCTCGTCATTTCTAATCGAATGACCTATCACATGCCGTATGTTGCTATTCGAAAAAGTTACTAGTTCTAAAGATCAGGTGACTTATCCTCACAACTCCGAGACCATTGGATCAACTGGGCTCAATATTTCTAGTAATGTAGTTCGTGCCTAGAACAACCTGCATACAGAATTTCACTCTTTTACATCTCTATATACCTTACGGTTCAGAAGGGCTCCTCTAAATTCCACCCCCGTAACTCCGACCCCAGTGGGTCAATCAAAACTAAAAACACAGTGAAGTAGACCATGCCTATGCTAAGCTACATTTCCAATTTGAGCCTTGTACGTCAAAAATGTAGAAAATATGAAGGGACAGACGGACAGGCGGACATTATAAACTCAATAAGTAGCTCCATTCTTTAAGTAGCTTCATTCTTCTGCTACTCAATGAAGATGTAAATAGGTTCCTTATTCCCCGGACAAGAACTTTTTATCTTATTCACAGATTACTATCTTCTAAGTTATCTTCTACCAGAGCTCTAAAAATGTCTTCCAAAATTCTGAATTCTCTCCATATAAACCTTATTTTCTCCCGCAAAAACGGGTTTTATTTCGGGAAAATAATTTAACCTCATCTCCCGAAGGGATTGTCAACTTCTTCTACGAAAAATCCTTGGTTGTTCCTGTGATAACACTTTTCAAAGAACTAAAAAATCTCTTGCTTGAAAAACACATGTACGAGAATTTTGGTTCCACAAACTTTCATATTCGTATGGGAAAACGAATAATTGCATGTAAACGCCGTGTTTTCAAAATGAGAAACTAAAATGGTAGATGATAATTGTCTACTACTATGAAAATCCATATTCTGTTTGTCTCTCTGTCTTTCCCCCTATAAGTGGTACTCCCCAAACTCCCTAATTATTTGCAATTTACTGTCTGTGTTCAAGCCTGCTTTGTGTTTTTTTGTTTTTTTGGGCCAGGTTCGAACAATTTCCATGATTACTTTTTCTTTTAAAATTCAATTTACTCGCTGCTCTTGATATTTGCCCTGGGTGGAACAATTGTTGATGTCAGTGTTTGCGTCGTCGATTTTATATGTACCTGATTTGTGAGATGTAAAGAAGTAGCATTAATGAACGCAAACTTAAGCGCAGTCCCAAAACAATGGGTTTATTGGGAGCAGACAAAGATTTGAGTATTTGAGTCATTATGTTGTAATACTCTTGAAGTGTGGAAAATTTCAATCATAGCGCTTCGATAGCAGCAGATTCAAGGGGAAATTTTCAATCCTTCTTTCTTTTTGTGATATTACTAGGTGAAAGTCTTTTGGACTATTATTGTTTTGTAACGATATATAATTTTTTGATTTAGATATCATAAAATCCTTAGTTTCCCGTTTTTAAAGTATCATTAACCCTCGTAAATACTATTATCCATGTAATTGTATATTTCATACTAAATAATGAACATCTTCTTGGACTAATAGAATAATTTGAGAATAAATATGTTAACATAAAATGTCTATAATTATGAAACTCATTTAAGCAATCACATTATGAAAAGTAATATGCACGCATTAAATTCATATGTAAATTATAAGTTTGTTTGATTCTAATATTCAATTTTTTTTTTTTTTGCTGAAACTTGATAGCATAGTTGATGAATTCGTAGCAAGTACTGCCGTGTAATTTAGGCCTATCTGACGAAAGCATTTTTTTTAACAATTTCGAAAGGCCCTTAAGCGTTTCCATGGTGAAGGGATCGTTGAGTTGCTCATTAGTCATAAGGGTCGGTGTTTGAAGGGAAACAGGGGTGGAGAGGAACCAGGCCCCCAACTTCATTATAATCTACTGGAATCAATGGCTTTTGATGACAGTTTGCACCTAATCAGACCAACTCTTCCATCTTATGACCTGATGGCTAGAACGATGGGGGAGGGAAGGTGGGAAGAGGGTGGCGGGAGGTAAAAGAAAAAAAAAAGAAATTAAAGTGAAATGAAGAGGTGTAGAGCAACACTTCGCGGGACGGATCGTTATTGCGTGTACAGTTAACAAGAAAACAACAGGAAGAAGTTTAAAAAATAATAAGGAAGAAAGGCCAACATGTTTCGACATCAGCTATCAATAAAACAGAGCACTGCTATCGTATTGATTTTGAAATGGTTTAATAAGGCTGTTAAGTTATAAAAAATTATATTGATCATATTTTTAAATGCCATTTGGAATATTGTCAAGTGCGACTCTGATTATTGAAGAATGATGGTTTGCTATTCCAGTCCGAGCACTTGATGATGGCAAATAATTTACCATGATCTGAAATCAATAGAGGAGCGCACAGAATTTATTGCTTTCATTAAACGTTAAAGATGAGTTAGTTAAAATGACAAAAATATAGTATCGACTCTTAACGGAAAAATATTATATATAATAAATAGAATAAAGTTCTAGAGAGGTAAATAAAATTTTGATCTCAAGTTGCATAATATTTAATTTTTGATATTATTATTATTATTATTATTATTATTATTATTATTATTATTATTAACATTTATTATTTTGCATTAGCGCCTCCGCAATTGCCGAGCGAATCTGCTCAATGTCGTTAACACGATGAAACGATTATAAAAAACTAAATTAATGGTCTATTTACAGATATCATCGTTGCAGCAACATTGGGTTTTTCTCTATCTAACAGTGTAACTTACACTTGCGATTGAAATTTGAATTAATAAATAGTGTCTGAAATGTTTATCTTATTCTTTACAACTGTTAACATTGTCGAGAACTTCTCGATATTATCATCCAAAAGAATATTTCCCATTATTCAAAAAAACAAAAAAAAACAACATCAAAATAAGAAAATTTTTGCGATTATACCCAAAATTTGCAGTAGAATTATTAATATTGTACAGAACTCCGAAATTAAGTAAATTTCAGCGCTCTTCATTCACATTGCAAATGATGGAGCTTTGGAAAGGTATTAATTTTGAGAAAGCAAACATTATAAATGTACTGAACTAAAATTGAGAAGATTAACCACTACAAACAGAAACTTCTAAATGGTTAAACAAATAACGGCAGCAGAGGGTTCTGGTGTGTATTTGATATATAATCCCCGAATACAGTATATGAAATAAATAGATTTTTTAAAGGAATAAATGAAACGTGTTATCTGTAATTTACAGTCATGCAATCACATTCAATATCGTTGAAATCAACTCGTGATTTTCATTGACTCTTTGATTTTTGACCATCCTCGTAGAAATATTTTGGCTCATGGAATTGGGAAACTATCCAAAAAGAAAAGGAATGAGGGGTGTAAGAATATTTTCCATTTTTTTTAAAATTTGGAATAACATCATATTTGCTCTGCTCTCTGCCAGAAGAAGGATGCCTATACTGTATCATGGACCAGAATAATTATTTTGTTTTCCTCAATATACTTGATTATTACGGGTTTCATGTCTTTTCAATATATTTTGTAGTAAAGTTTATATAATACTTAAAATTAGGCTTCATGTAATCAAAACAAAGTCGATTTTGAATGGTTAAATGACACTTTTTCCCATTAAAAAGCACTGAACTTCTTCTCTAAAATATATATTAATGCGTGGCTGCATAAGTTTTTGGCGCTGAAAATAAATTTTTTCGATGATAGCCTCGAGTTGTTCGCGATGAAGACAGTGCTGTTAATACTAAAAAAAATGTAGAAAAATATACATCATTGGAAACAAAGGCGAAAAGGTACTACTTTCAAGTATCATTTAAGTATGCAAGCAAGAATATTCTTCTCTTGTAAAAGAATAGGAGAATCGCATTGCGAAAACATACTTTCAAATTTCCTCGTATGTAACAACATCCATGAATGAAAAATACAACCATAAAATATTGTACGATAATTTCTTCATTAAAATAAAATTAATCAAAATATACTGAGAGCGAATAATATGATGTTTGAAGGAACAAGAGACAAGATTACACTCATCGATATTAATACATATCTTATTTACCTTATCAATACAGCAATTTAATATCAAATTTAAATCATTCTTAAATTATAAATCATTTACCAATCATCAGACAATAAAATTAATTTGAATAACTTAACGCTTTCTGAGATATCTTAAATAAAATAAGAAATAAAAATGGACCAAAAAACATAAATAAAAATAAAAGAAGCCCAAATTATATCATTGCAGTAACGAAACTTATTTTACTTCATAAATAAGATATAAACTAAGAAATAGAACGTCGATCTATATAAGATTTAAAATGCATTCGTCAAGAATAATGAATTAACCAGGATATGACAAAACCCGTTCCGGACAATACATCTCCGGACAAAACATCCCCCAACAAAATCCCTTCCGGAGATACGGGTTCGGAAAAATTCGGATAATTTACGCGCAGAAAAATGTATATTGTTATTTATTATTCATTATCATTTATCATGTAGATATAACATCTGGGGAAGAGGAATTAAATACATTTATTATAGAATAAAAAATTATTATTTTATGTTGCATTATATTTTTATTAATATTTATTAGAATGGATATCTATTATAAATTGTGCACTTCTCTTTTCCATAAAATATGAGGGAGGGCGGGGGAACTTCGCGAAATATAACATAAGAAATTACAACAAAGGAATTCTTAACACTAAAAAAATTAGGAACACAAGTATCTATTTGTTGTTGTTATTAGCATTGCGTTCAAAGTTAGTAAGATAAAATTGTTTTAGGTTAAAATAGAATAAAGAATAATTTTTAATAACTTTAATTTTATCGGGGATTGAACCCCATAGCTTCAAAGCACGATATGAAACACTACGTTCTAAATACGTACGGGACTTGAAGGGTAAGTAAATATTAGTTTTATAGCGAGTATTATAATCATGAACGTCAGAACAATATTTAATATTTAATATTAGTTATTAAATTATCACCCATAATAACATTTAAGGTTTTATGGGTAAAACAAAGAAGACGAATTTCATGGAGTTGATAAACTGTCAAAATCTTATATCTTTCAAATAGAGGCTTAGAAGAAAAAGTGAAGGGATCATTAGCTATAATTCTTAAATAGAGTTTTTGCAAACGGAATAGGGGAAGCAGCTGATTATAGCCAGAAGCTCTCCAGAAAATGATTCCAGCCAGAAGCTCTCCAGAAAAATATAAGTTACGGAGAATAAAAGAAGGAAGATAACGATGCCTATAGACTAGCCCCACTGCACGACTAAGTGACAAAGACAGATTTTTAATATGTTCCCTCCACGAAAGATCCGAAGAGAACCAAAGACCAAGGTATTTCGTATAATAAACTCGCGGGATTGGAGTATTATTATAAAGTATATTAAGAACAGAAGAAATAAACTGTTTATTACGCTGATGGAAATGGGCAAAACATGATTTATTTGGATTTATTGAAAGTTTGTTCAATAGGCACCAATTGTGCAACTTGTTCAAAAAAATATCAGCAATAGATATTAAAGTAGATAACTTCTTATGGGAGAACACAACGCTTATATCGTCAGCAAAGAGTAAAATAAATTCTTTTGAAATTTTAAAAATATCAAAACAAAGATTAAAAAATTTGTTTCTAACATACGCAAAGAAAGAAAGAGACATTTTTAAGTGATATCAGATACCATTAAAGATTCATCTTTAGTAGTTGTTTTTTTGTTTTTTTTTTATTTTTTGTGCTTTTGTTTATTGTGAGATTAAAAATTGCTGATTACGGTGGCTACCTACATTTGTCTTTTTTGTAACACATTTACTAAATCATTGAAATGAATATCCATGTTGATGAGACAACAAAAAACAAAATATATTCAATTAAACTTTATTTTTTAATTTCCGTGATTCACAATAATAATTAAAATATGCGTTAAATAAGAATAGGATTGGATATTAAACATATAGGTTATTTTTTAATAAATCCCATTATAAATTATATCAAAAATTTTTATTTTATAATAATAAACTTCCTATCAATAAATTTAATTTTTCGAATTTGTCCAAATCGATATCTCTGGGAGGGGTTTTGTCGAGGGGTGTTTTGTGTGGGAGATGTTTTTTCGGGGGTGTTTTGTCGCGGCCCAATGAATTAACCTA
The DNA here is from genome assembly GCA_023313115.1 of Rhysida immarginata. Classification (NCBI taxonomy): domain Eukaryota; kingdom Metazoa; phylum Arthropoda; class Chilopoda; order Scolopendromorpha; family Scolopendridae; genus Rhysida; species Rhysida immarginata. The sequence continues at coordinate 2,426,518 of JAHWFO010017593.1, forward strand.
TCTTTCCGTCACCAACTGTAAGCATTCGGTTTTCTGTTTTTTTTCAAAGGTCTTAGCAGAAACACTGATGCAATTTAAACACATTTATAACAAAAGTGTATGTGGATAATCAAATCAAGAATAGTTATCAATAACGAATTTCATTTAATAAACTGGAGACTAGCCTGAACAATAATAGAACAAAGAAGAAATGGACAATAATAGAACAAAGAAGAAATGGAATTTCGTTGTGGAATTTCATTATTTTTCTTCCTATGAGGGATTTCTCATTGAAATGAAAAGTTAACTTTCTGCTTGCACTCATTTATTATGCAGAGAAGCACCGTAACACGAATATAATGTAATCTTTTCCAATTGCTAACTGTGAATTATTTGTATACTTATTCAAACCATATGAAATTTGTTCACTAAATTTTTTACCATAGAAAATTATATGTCGTTTTTATTTAGAAATGGTTTACATATATAAGCACATATTATTGCAAAAGAGAATGCTTGGAAATACTTTTGTTAGAGCTAAAAAAAACAATAATATTGAACAACATTGCCAGAAATAAATCAATTTAGGGAATTTGTAAACAAGTGGTACTATCAATTTTAACTTTGAGAATTTTACTTTCATTTTTAAATTTCAATAACTTGTTTCCACCAAAAGTATTAATAAGGAATTTCCAATAAAAAAATTTTATGTAATATTAATAATGTTTATTAACTTTGAGTCATTGAGATAATCTTATAAAAATTTTGTTTGTCAGACAGGGCTTTAAAGTTAATTTATTTTACATTTTTATGGCGGTCGTGCAGGAAGGAAGTTCGGTATTGCTTTTTCCTTCCTCGGGGTATTTACAAGCTATGGGAGTTTCCTTGTTTTCTACTGTTGTTGACATGCTTTGCTGACTTCGAAAATTTTCCGAAAAGGTGGAGGAAAAGATAAGAAGAAATGACGTCGTCGATAGGAAGGGGAGGGTACGCCGAAGAGTGGAGGAGGAGGAGGTCTTGGAGGAAGCGGGATTGAAGGAATCCGAGCCGTCGGTGACGGCTGTTTGTTCGCTTGTGCTCCCTGTGTCCTTGCGAGGCGCCTCGCTGCACACGGCTGCCGCTTCGGGATTGATAGGTGCACCATGAATATTGGATGCCATATTTTTGTCAATTGGCTTGGAGCGAGTTCATAATCTGCCAAGGTTGTCGGCTGCTTTCCACTCGAATCTGCATCGGGGTTAGTGAAGATGCCGATGGGGTTTTGAGTGGCAGAAGATGGGATAAAATTCTGAGAGGCAAGGAAAAGGCATTTTCTGATGGTCTAGAGGTGAACTAGCGGCGAATAGACGCTTCTGCAAAGACCTGTTTATATTGTTAAGCAGATGGTAAATATAAAAAGAGAAGAAAAGTAGTAAGGGATTTTAACTCGCTCGTGATTTGATGAAAGAGACGGATGAAAACGAGGCCGACTTATTTGGCGATCAGGAGAATATGAGGACAATGAACCAAGACAATTTCCCAGGACCCCAGAGGATGAAGAGAACGCGCCTCGCCACCCCTTCTTCCTCCCATTCTTAGTTAACCTCTGGCTTTCATTTTCCTTTCTATTCCGGCTAAAAACCCAAAGGTTATTACGGAGCCAAGAGCCAATTTAACGCGTTGCTGCCTCCCCTAACACTAATTCCCATTTCTGTCTCGTGTCATTAGCATCATCGTTCCGAAATCTCAAATAATCGGTGGTCTCGCAGCAAAGCCCTTTTTCTCCTCATCACTGACTTTAATCCGAAGCGAGGAATTTTGCACGCTGTCTTTCGACCAGCCCCATCGAGCACTCATTCACTCCGCAATCAATTTCGGTTCCCAATGAGATGAGTTGACGCAAACGCCTCGGAGGGCGCCGACAACGGCCGTTTGTCTATTGGCACTTCGTAGACAAGCGCATGCGTCTACGGCCAACGACTGCAGGCGCCATTGGGTTAAAGTAGCTCAAATTACGGCCACCGTTACGAGCTCTGAGAGGGGGCACTGGTCGCAGAGTTACAGCAGGTGGTTGCTCGGTTTAGCAAAAGGGAGGAAAGGAGGGTGGCTCAAGGCGGACGCCCACTACTGCCGCCGCCCGCCACAGCCACCGCTACCGCCGCCGCCGATCTTATTGCCTCCGGGACTGCAGAAGAATTGAGCACTCGCTTAAAGCTGAACCAGTCACCCACCGCCGACCTCGCCTTTCGTGGCTATCCCCCAATTCCTACAGAGTTCAAAGTTCCCTCTTTATCGTAGCTGTTGTTGTCGTTCGTCGTCGTGGCTCCATTCTAATCTCAACTTTCACCGTTTTCAGGAAAACTAAGCTTCTTTCCAAATTCTGTATAAATATCATAGCACATAATGCTTCTGCAATTGACTTTCAGTGTTTTTCAACTATTAAACAGATCTGGCATATTAAATTTACTTGAATCGACTTTAAAATTTACGTGTAATCATAGTTTTTTCTGATGGCGATATTTTTGATAAGAAAATTTTAAATTAGGCCCAACTAACTAGCCATAATGTAATTTCTTAATCATAATAATTGTGAATTATAGATGAAAATATTTTAATGTAATTTTGATACCTGAAGTAACTCAGTAATCACAAGAAAACATTTAGCAGCTTATTTAACTGCCTTTGAATTTTTCTTATTTCATGCCAGCACAAGTTATTTCCTATAATAGTAGGATACACTCTGTACAAAATTATAAGCTCACATAAATTTTGCACAGAACTTTAATGAAAGAGAAAAAATTACTTTACAAACTTCATAGGCAAATGTATTCAACTATCAAATGATCACTAAAATTTGTGTCATGTGTTTGTATTCATAAACTTCTCAAAGTTTGGAGAAAAACAAAAAAGATGTACACTAGCTTGGTCAAAATTATAAACTCGCTCGACAAAACATATTGTTTCCACACCTTTACAGCAGTACATTGAGAAAACTCCATTATTTCTGCTTGGCAATCAATCAAGAAGGATATGAAGGGATTTACCTGTAATACTTTCCATCCATCTAAAATTGCACTTATCAGTTCTTGAACTGGTTGGTACTGTCTGTGATCTTTGTAAACCTGGCGTGCAAGATGTTCCCAAACTTTTTCAATTGGATTGAGGACTAAGGGACGTGATGACCAGGTTAAAACGTTAATTTAATTTTCATGAAACCATGTTTTCATCATGTTTGACGTATTGAAGGGACCTTTTTTCCACCAAAAATCTCCAAGTTGTTGTTCTAGAATTCCCTTTACACCCCAAACAATTCATTCGACCATCAACCATTACCAGATCACTTCTACCCATAGAGGAAAACGGGCACCAAATCGAACAGAACCGCCATTCATTTGTATCTTCGTTTTGTAGATTATGCCAACAGGCATCTTATCCTTTAGATTAAACCTCTTCTCATCCAAAAAAACTCGTTCCATACTCTTCGTGAGTTCAAACATCTTTTCTTTAGCAAGGCCCAAACTTGCTGTTTTATGAATTGTTGTAGGGCCAGTTTCCTTCACATCCTTGCATGAGAGATGAGTGGACATTTCTGTCGTGCATGAGAAACAGTTGGTCGAGAACAGTCCAGGGCAAAACATCAACAATACCGGCAGCAGAAAGAATTCTCTCATTTGCAAGACGACGCTCATGAAATCCAGATCGAGAATTTAGGATTTTCTTCCTATCCCATCGTTTTTTCACTTTTCGCTTTTTTTTGCCAACAACTCCTTCTGCTAGCGCAACTCTGACAGCAGACTGAGAATCATGCAGCACTCAAGTTATATGAATTTCTTCTTCCTTCGATTCAGTTCCTCATAGCATTGTGAAAACACAAAACAAGCAATACCTACCATGTCAATAATCAGTTATTCCTAATGTTATTCTAAAATGCTTAAAATCATTTACATAAAAATGGACATAACCATTTTATTCATAGTGAGTTTTTAATCTTGGCTAAGCTAAAGGTACATCTTTTTGTTTTTCTCCAACTTTTGTGCAAAATATATGTGAGTTTATAATTTTGTCAAGGAGTGTACATGAAACACCTGGAAATTTTACTTATATCATTACAGCCTCTGGTATTTCCTACAATACAGTGTATCCCAAAAATTTAGGTAAACATGAAAAGTGTAAGTATTTTCGTAATTAATCCAAGAAAGTAATCTATTTTTGATAAGATTTTTATTTATACCATGATAAACATAATCCAAAACTAACAGCACGATGCCAACTAAATTATTTGTTGAATAAATAATTTTATCAAAATCGGTCGTCCCAAAGTTTAAGTATTATCTAAAAATCATTTTCACACCTTATTCATATAATGGAACTGTCTAATACCTTGACTGAAATATCTACAAACCACTCCCATTTGCACAAGTTGCTGTTTTCAAGTTGCCCAAGCAAAAACGTTTTTTCTGCTCATGAAATTGCTCTTGATGGAAATTATAAGCACAAGGCCAATCAGTAGTTAAATTTGAAAAGAAATTAAAAAGAATTGCATCTGGAATTTATAAACTTTTTCTCAGATATCCAGCTTCCACATTAAAACCAAGATCAAGCCGTCCAAGAATCATTTCTTGTAGAGATGATCGCATGATTGCTCGATTTCTAGCCAAGAAAACAGATCTGTTGGAGACATAATAAAGTGAATCAGGATTAAATATCTCAAAGAATACTATTCACAGATGGCTAGCGAGTAATCTAAATATTTCTGTCAAAACAATGAACAAAAATAGCCCTCTCACCTATAAACACCAGACTTCCAGGCTTGACTGAGTCAAAAAGCACATGAGCTGGCAAGATGAATGGATCCGGGTGATTTCGATCTCGGCGGATCTGATGGACAGCTACATTATTGGCATGATTTGAAGAAAGAACCCCGAGAATTCTGCAGGTAATGTTTTGGATTCGCTTTGAATTTAAAGGTGCATCTGAAATTGTCAAAATATGTGGCCGCCAGAGATCTGAGAACTATCTGCAAGTTGTAGAAGACAACCTCCTTCCAATTGCGGAAATATTGGATGGGCCATCTTGGAATTTTCAACATGAGAATGCATCAAAATCAACTTCAAAATAACTTAGCGCCCATAATGTCAAAGTTAGGGAAAAGCCATCGCGAAGCCCGGATCTTAACACTATAGAAAACTAATGAGGCATCCTAGAAAAGTACATGCCAGCAAACGCCACTTTTCGTCTGTGAAAGAGTTGGAAAACTCTTCATTTATTGTTGGCTAGAAATTTCACCAGAAATATTTCTAAGCATTATTAATTCAATGCCAAATCGTATATTTAAAGTTACTCAATTAAATTGAAAAACAATAAATTATTGAAAAATTTAATAGTTTATTTCATGTGAATTATATTCACATTACCTAATTTTAAGGGACCGCTAAGATATGACTACTGTTAATTTAATAAATACAATCCTTAAAACGGCTATGTTTAAATTTATATATGTTTACTGGCCTATAAATGAAATGCATTTTTTTTTATCAAATATCAAATATTCATGTTTACCAAAACTTTGGGACACACTGTAGTAGGATGCTAAAATGGTATGATAAAATGAACTAGTTTTTAATCGTTAATGTCAGCTTTAAACATTCAAAAAGTTTTATATTAAGCATTCTCCACTGACATGCATTTTTAAAATTAATACTGAAACGTTTTAAAATTAAACTTCAGACATTTCTTTGTGCGAGTTAAAATAAATATTTGCTCTTATGCATTTCTACGGCTCGGTCCTTTTAAAAATTGCTTGAAAAGGATTTTTTTTAAATAAAAGGCAAATGGATTAGTCTAGCAAACATATAACATTATTTAATTTACAATTGCTTAGTAGCTATCTTAGAGGGAACTAATTTCAAATGAAAAAGGAGTTATTACACACTATAAACTTTAAGTATGTTAAAAGGAACGATACGTAAATTGACATTCGCTCCATTTCCGCAACAGATTCAAGGAATACGTTGAGAATAATGCAATTATCGTTTTGAAAAAGAGGTTGTATTAGATCTTGTCAGTTTTAAAATGAATAATTTGCATCGTTCTGGAATATTCCTCAGTGTTAGCTGCGGGAGCTGTTAATAGGCTTTAATATGTTCTCTGTTTTCTGTCTGGAATTAAGGCTTTAAATCTATTCCTCGAACGCCTACGGGGAATTATTTTAAGTCTTTGGGATAGTTTACGGCGAGTATGGCGTGGATCGCATGGAAGATTAGTTGTTCTGAATACCTCTGGGACAGAAGAAGCAATTTTCATAATGCCGCTTCTTCGCAGGGAAAACTTAATAAACCAAGCGGAAAATGAAACTTGGTAATCGCTGGCTGACCAGAAGCTCGGAAGTAAGGATGAGAGAGGTTCTTCTTAAGTCATCATTCACATAATGAACCAAGAAATTTGTGAAGAAGATTCTCGAGTACTATGTAGTTGTGTAGAATGTAATATGCAGATGCAATAAAAGGATGCCGTGAATAAAAATGACTTTTTCTTTAACTTTTGAGTTGCTTTACGTAAAAGTAAACGTTGCATAACGTAGAGCGTCTTTCTTCTGGCTCTTCACGTTAAAGCGTGGAATGGCCTTCCTTATTAGATACGGTCAGTTAAAATTTTTTGGTTAAATATTAAAGGTCATATAGTCTTATTAAAAATTGAAAAGATTAAACTTATAACTCCTAAGTCCCAAGGCATAAAATTTTATCGCAAACATTAGGCTGCCTAATATTGAACATAAACATTAAAAATCCTTTTAATAATAAAATCTTTTTCAACCCTAGTTAATTCTCTCGAAGTTATTAAAATATTTTGCATTTTTAAGCCCTGAATCTCTTAAAGAAACATGAAGATAATATGATGTTTAACTAGTCATTTATCGATCAGATTCCATTTAATTTATTAGCAACCGAGCCAAGCTCAAAAGATAATGTAATCTCCGCCTATTTAATAGAATATGGAATAATATGAGTAATATAGAGCAGATGCTTATTTACATTGACTACATCTTTATTTACAATTTTAAACATTAAACAAACATGTCTTTTAAATTATTAAGATATTGAATTATTGAAACCTTATTAAAATTTTATGTGTCCCTTATACATACATTTATGGAGCAAGAAGGCGTTCATCGAATGCAGTGATATCCTTTTGCGGTCATCCCCATATCCTCTTTTTTGTGGTTGTTCCTTTTTCTTGTTCTTTGTTTTTTATTTTTGTTATTTTATTTTTGTTTATGAAAAGATAGAAGGGCATCACAGTTTTCCTTTTCATTCGTTCGAAGAATGGGAGAAATATTTCTCCCATCCTCCCTCTCCTTCGGGCGTTTGGTCGCTACATTTGCCCTTAAATGACCTCCGGCACTATAAAAACCAGTCTCGGGTTTATTTTTACGAGTTCGAGTTCGACGATATTCACTGTGTGCCGAAGCAAAACTGCGGCAGCGGTAAGAACTGTTTCTTCGGCAGATAGGCAACCTGTTCACCCTCGGTCTTCTTTTCCCTTTTTTTCTTTAATGCGTCTATATCTGCTTGTGGCATGTTGGTCCGACCCTATATATGACATTTGATTAGAAAACCCCAAATAGCAGCAGGAGCACTTTTTTTCCTTTCCTATCTATGCAGGCGAGCGAAAAGGATCGTCTTTGACTGGTTGTTCGTCCTTCGTTCATTCCGCCATTTCTTCCCTTTTTCTCCGTTTCCGGAGGGAAGAGGAATTTCGAAGAGAATAAGGAAAGCTTTGAGGGGAACCATTTTCTTCCCACTTCTGCGAATTTTTAGATTCTATTGATAATAAATATAAACGCGGATTCTGTTTATTTAAGTCAGCTGCGCCCAAATTATGATCTCCAGTTTGCGATAAACTATAGTTCCGGCAGCGAAGATATTTGAAGCGTAAATCTTACATGATCATAACATGCAGTGCATAAAAGATTGCCTTAGGTTATAAGCTTGGACATGACTGAATTCAGTTTGGAATTCATCTCATAAGTTCTTTTCATATTCCAGTGGATAAAGTTACAAGCTTTACAAGGAAAAATATTTTCAAACGTTTGAATCAAAATTTTCAACGCTATGAAAATTTACAGATCAAAAAAAATATCTCAGATCAAACTTTAGATAACATTGAAAAGTTACATGCCTCATATCAATCATTGACATATTAGTTGATTAATGATTTTATCTTTTTTATGTTAGATTTATATCATAATATTTACAGCATCGGATGACATGCTACAAACAAGTACAGAAGGTTTAAACAACAAAAATAAAGAAAGTTCGTCATCATTTAAATATTTCGTGCTGTGATCAAAACTCTCTAAAAGAATGGCCTAGTATGCATTTTAACAGTAAACAATCTTAACAAATTCATGCAATTCCATTAATCCAATTCAGGTTGATCTGCTATAGCCTAGTCTGAATTTCAATGTAGTAACTAAAGATTGTTACTACGTATCTTCGGACTTCTGGATATATATAAGCGTATGGACTTAGTTATATTTTAAGTAGCCAATTTTGTTTTCTCCTTTTATTCTATCTTCCCTGGTTTATTGTTTTCGCATTACATGCAAAAAATAACTTGTTTAAACAATGTTTTTATCGCATTATTCACAAATACAAGGGCCTGCGCTAAATTAATCAAAATTTTAAATTGCATCAAGGAATTATCAACTGTTTGACTCCTTATTAAAGTTGTTTCTTGACCTTCAATTTTTTTTGATATTACTTACTAATTTAGACTCTTTGCTTTTGAACTTTTTATTATTTTTTAACTACCGGGTGTTTCAAAAATGACCGGTATATTTGAAAAATCAATAAAAACTAAACGGGCAGCGATGTTGAAATATGCTTGGGACAACAGTAAATTTTCAGGCAGACAAACTTTCGAATTTACAAACAGCGGTCTCCATCATATTTTCTTGAAATTCGGTATGTAGCTTATACCTCCATCTCACTGCACATTCCAGTCTAGCTGAGTTTCTCAGTTGGGTTTGGAATGTGCTGTGCGAAAGATCTAGCATAACCATTCTTTTCTTTAAGTCCATTCTTGCATAACCATAAAGATCTAGCATAACCATAAAGATCTTTTCTTCAAGTCCATTCTTTCGTTACTTAATAACTTGTCAGTCTTCAAAAAATAAGAAAAAGCAACAACTGAAGTTAAAGAGAAAACAATTTAAAATTCGCCGATGATTCATAGTTTGTTAATGAACATTCTTTTCCCCCCTCACCTGGTTTACATTTCCAGATTCTTGCTTCTTGAAGCTTTAGTTTAGTTTGGCAATCAGGCAAATTGGCAAAATGAAAGGTGTTTAGCACTTGTCTCTGTCTAATAGTGTAGTCATTTCTCACCCGAAGTATTGAGACAACAACTACATAGACATCAATTGACATCCTGCTCACGTATTATCGGAGAAACGTTTAGCCCCTTCCCCCTTAAGGAAAAAAAATAAAAAAAACAAAAAGAAAGAGGAAAAAAGCCTCTCCATCCCCTTCTTTCTCTCTTTTATTATTTTTTCCTTTCTTCTTTTTTCCCTCCATGTTCCTCATCTTCGTCCGTTTTTCATTCTTTTCCCGCTATTTTTCGTGCAAAACTGACGTGGGCTCTCAATTCGTGAATCCGGCTCGGCTGATTTCCGCCTTTTATATTAAATCCTGAGTGCATTTATTACGGCTCAGGAGCAGCGGGTTCGTTCGAGATTGGAGACTGGGCTGTCACGATGGAAAGGAAAAAGGAAAAGAAGGACCGAAGGGGAAGGAGGACAGGGGAGGAGAGGGGAAAAAATCCACGTCGTCGAATAAGTGAAAGATTATTTTCTCCCTCTTTCTTTCTCTTTGCCTCACTCGCACCCTTTCTCTAATCTCTCTTTTTTGTTATTATCCATTCTATCCTTCTTTCCTCTTAAAATCTCCTTTTTTTCCCCTTTAGACTTTCAACTCTTTGAACACTGAATAGGACTCAATTAACCGTTCCTTCTGACTTCAAAAAAAAAATTCATCGGTGTTTTCAATCGTCATATGTGCATTTCGTCGAGAGCGTTCCACGAAAGGATAAAAATATAGTCCGCATAATTTTTACTTTTTATCAACAATGTAAATGTTCCCAACCATAAAGAAGGAGAAAGGGGAGAGAGATATAATAAAAGCAGCGAAGGAAAGTTTTTTTGTTTTTATTAATTTTTTTTTTTTTTTTTTTTTGTTTTCATAAAAAAAAATTAGAAGCGTGTTCCCGTCGCAAAACACCTGTCGATAACTTAAAAATGCTCACAGAGAATATTTACGCGTAACAGGTTGGCAGGGAAAAAAAATTATACAAAAAAAGTGGGATATTTGGCCCGTGCTGAAAAATAATTCAATATTTCTTGGAAAAGTAATAACCGTCATATTTTTTAAGCGATTTTTCCTTATAGAATTTTTTTCAGAACGTTTTTTTTAATCGAACGTATTTTATCTTGCTTATAGGGTTTATTCTGAATTTTTTTTTGGTAAGCAGGTAAATTTATATGGAAAGTTTCTTCAAGTCTACTTTTTCGCTTAATGTGATGGTTTGTTTAAGCGGTTATGGCAAAAAGAGTAAAAACTATAAGTAAACTTTTTTATTCCAAATGCAACAACAATGGTTATTAATTAAAAATAAAAAATAAATAAATAATAATTAAAAATATAATTAAAAATTATTAATATATTTGTGTCTCGTCTCATATATATATCCGTTAAATGCACCAATAAGTAATTCATATTTTCAATTCTTTTTTAAATTAGCTTCACTCTCCTTAAACATCGTAAATAAAGTGCAGTAAAAATGTAGTGATGGATCGATTTTAATTTTGAATTTTATGCTAAATAAAACCAACAGCTTCTCAAGATGATTTATGTAATCTTAAAAAAAATAATTGATCGTTGCGCTGGATATTAGGATATTAAAAAAATATTATTCATAAGACCATGGGACTTTCGAACATAGAACTATTGCATAATTAAACGCAAATCCTTCATATTAAATCAAAAATTATACAATACACTAACAATATATATTCTATCGTGCTTAATAGCTATAGTCCATCCAGCCTTTTGCGCGAAATGTGATGGCTGTTTCAATTGTGACTATTAACATGTCCATCACATTTCGCGCAAACTAAGCCTGGATGGACTATAGTTAACCACTTGGATAATAAAATTTCTATCATAGAGTATTTTTCACGAGCGAATCTCTTTTTCTATTGTTCCAATGAAGGCACTTTTTCACGGTCTCACTAGTTGATAAATCTCTTGAACATACCACTTTTACAGCTATGATCGAAAATAAAAGATTCTTGCCTCATGCACTTCTCATCCTCTGAAAACTTTACTTTCGCAGGACTCATTTCGAAATAAAAAGAAAAAAGAAAAAAAAATCACAAGAATGTATAGTGCAGTTCTTTCAATCTAAATTTCTTGAAAAAATATTTAGTTATTGGGGTATACATTAGTAATGGACAATGAAGCGAATGTGAAGCATTGCTGAGGTTTGTTAGACAAATATTATACAACAGAGTTTTCTTTTGTACACAAATCTGAGTCTCATATTATGCTTCTGCAATGTTGATCTAGACCAACTCTTCTCTTCAGTGTTTGAACAGTAGGTTTGGTTTGGTTTATTTGGTATTAACGTCCTTTTCAACTACTATGGCCATTTCAGGACGGCGTTATAGGGGTCGCAAATTTTGCCTCGCAAGGGTTCTTTAACGTGCAGCCGGCAAACGACTACACGGGACCAACGGCTTTACTTCCCTTCCGAAGGAAATGCGTGATCTCAGGATTTTCCCCTGAAAAAATCCTCGTCGTCCTCGGCCGGGTTCGGGCATCAGAGGCAATCACGCAACCACTGAGCCACCGAAGCCGATTTGAACAGTAGGAAACTTTAAGTACTAAATTTTGAGCATCAAATTTCAATCTGGAAGATCGTCGATTGCTTTTTCTGGTTGATGTAGTGTTGAACGATCATTATTTCATTCTTTCTCTCTAGACTGTTTTGTACATCAACGAGATATCCTTCGGCAAGTTTCAGCTTGGATTTTTTCCGTTGATGTGACAACGGCGGAGTTGGATAAAATAGAAAACCCTGTAGAATGTATCTAATGTTAATGACGTTATCGCTTCCGCAATGGTATGCGTCGAAAATTACTCATTTTCTCTCTGTAGGTGTCTTAACTTGTTAGCAGTACCTTTGTGGAGATCTTGCTGGGTTATGATGATCGTTCTTAATTTCAAAAAAACGTTGGTGCCCGTTTAACTGGTTTATCCGTGACACAATCCAGTTTCCAAGCTGTATGCGGTACGAAGTTAAACGCTATTAAATTAGTACAAGGACTAAAATACCTCTTTTCCATATAACTTTGAAATAGAGCTTGGATGTTTTGTAAATATTGTTATAAATTGTCTTCTTCGTCCTAATTGGATTTATCCAGTTTTCTTCTTTTTGTGTTCATTAACTGCTGAACATTGTGGGTGAAGCTCTAAGCTGAATAATGGAAACGGATGCGCATTAAAGGATTTTGATAAGAAAATTACCACGAAAGTGATTGCAAAGCTACGTCTTCATAATTTCTTTGTACCAAGACAGGGTGAAGCAGTTTAATAAAAGATTGGCCACGCTACACTCTCCAAGCCACTAGAGCGACGATTTTCAACCAGTGTGCCGTGAGTGAATCTTAGGTGCGCCGCGAAAATTTATAAAAACATAAAAAATAACATGTTTAAGAATTTTAATTATTATCTTTTTATTATAAATCACAATAAGTTACTTTGTGTGTGTTAATAACTAAATCCCTAAAAAAGAATACTCTTTTACCTTTGATCATATTAATTTAAATGTGCCGCAGGACTTTAAGTACAGGTTCAAGTGTGGTGCGAGAGAAAAATGGTTGAAAAAAGCTGCACTACAGCATTAAGCTCATATCTTGGACTGCTGATGAGAGAAAATTTGCAGTGGTCCGACGAATTTTCACACTATTTCCTATAAAATTCAGAGTTTATGTGTAAAAAAGCACATAAAGAAGCTTACGATTCGAATTATCTAATTTCAACTGTGAAACTTAGTGGTTTCATCGTGGGTTGGGCATCTTTATCTTCTGTAAGCCCATTTATCACCTTGAAAGGCATCGTATTGATTTTCTACGTTGAATAAATTTTGAGCAACTAAATCCATCCAAGGCGCAGACATTATTTCATTAAGAGATAGCACTTTCCAGGATGAACAGTGCCGCTCTCACGGTCTAGTCCAATACTCAAATATGAATATGAAGAGCGAGTTTAAGCACTTCACCTTCAGATTCACTGTAATCACTACAGCTCAACATCATCGATCCACTGTAGTTTATTTTGGAAAACTGACTTAGAAGTCTATACCGCTCTCTGGCATCTCTGAAGGAACAGATTTGAACAGTTTCTAAATGACTTGATACCTATAGCATGGGGACAGATTATTGACCACTGTGCACCTAGTTAAGTACTACCAAGTAAGTGCACACAACCTATTATACATTAAAAATAATTTCTCTGATTATTATGCAGGGTGTTTACTTTGAAGTGATCCACCCAAATATCTACAAATCTGTTAAAATTACTAACAATCTTTTAATACAATGCTATAGGAAAGTAAGGATGCGCAACTTGACCTTTGACCTCTTTAAGGGGTCAGATCATAAGTAATTTTTTTATATGATACAAATCAGTTTAACCGTGTAAGATATATCAAAAGTGGCAATGGAAAACGTGTAGACCAGACCATGTTTACCCCTAAATCACCATTTTTAGATAACTCATTTCTTATTTCATAAGAAACTTACAGAAAATGTTCAATTTTGTCACCATCTGAAGCAACACATAATTGAAATCGTAACACCTGGTTTTCATACATATTAGTAAATGTTGTTCGAGAAAGTTTGTACATGCGTTTTGAATTGGGGTTTTCAATTCATCCAAGTCTCTGGGAGGAGCTTGATACACAGCATTCTTCACACAACTCTAAACAAAAAAAAATCCATTGGTCACATCAGGTGACTTTGGGGACCACGGAACAGGACCGAACTGTCCTGTCCAATTTATTCCAAAAGCACTTCTCAAGAGTTGTGACACTTCAGTAGTTCTGTGGAGTGGTGCCCCCCCCCCATCCTGCTGGAACCATACTTGACGAAGTTCAATCAAAGACAAACTTTCTGCCCAATCACAAACCACATTTTGAATAATAAGATTAGCATATCGTGCACCATTCAATGTACCCTCGCAAAAATTGGAGCAATTACTGTCGAATTATACATCCCGTACCAGACGTTAGTTGACCATCTGCATTGATGGTTTGTTTTTCTGCTAAAGTGAGGATTGGTTTCTGATAGAAATATAAATTATGGTTATTTGTAATACCATCTTGAGTAAACGTAGACTCATCACTCCAGAGAATGCACTTATTAAAATGACAGTTGATGTCTAGCTTCGCAAGCATAAAGTTAGCAAAAATCTATCCTCAACTGTTGGTCCTGCTCTCTTTCAAGTGCATGATCAGGGGTTAGATGGTATGGCTGATATTTATGTTTGTGAAGTATTTTCTTCGACATAATAACCCATATTCCCAATACGCATTTCTAATATTTGCAGGAGGATTTGGTTCAAAATATGGAGGAGGATTTGGTTCAATGTCTTAATGGTTCTCTGTAATTGCCTTCTGGGATGACGTTGATGTACACACCCTGTTCTTCGTAATCGGTTTATTAGTCTTGAAAATGTGCAATGTGTGAATTTGGATAAAGGAAATCTAGTGCAATAAAGGCGTGCAGCAGCACGATAGTTTCTGTTGCATTCACCATAAATTATAGTCATTTCCAGCATTTCTGCATTTTATAGACAGGCTGTCACGTGTAAACCAATGGGTATGGTAAATTTACAGAATAGCGCAG
>JAHWFO010017593.1:2441453-2455465 GCA_023313115.1 Rhysida immarginata
AGCACGAGCGACGTGGGAAATCGAGCTGGTGTTTGATTTCCGTGACACAGGCATTTTGACCATTTGTAATCGTCTATTGTATGTACATTTGATTATACATTACTGTTTTACTCTTAAACGAGAGCGGTCCGATAATAAAGGTACAGGTCAAATTATCTAGGACATATTCAAAGAAACAAATGCCGACACAAATGTCATGTATACTGCAAAGGTTTGTTGCATTTTCCCCATCGCTTCACCAGTTTAAACATTCCTTCACGGTACGTTTCTTGTCCCTAATTAACGAGATATTGTCGAACTTCAGCTTGCAATGCTTATTGTTAGAGAATCGTTTGCCCGATAAAAAATTCTAAAGGACCGAAAAGATGGAAATCGGACGGGACGAGGTCCGGACTGTAGGGTGGGTTCTCTAGGATTTCCCACTTCCTCGCTTTCAGCCAGGCTTGCGTCTTGTTCGAAGTGTGGGGTCGTGCGCCATCATGCAAAAACCTCAGTCCAGTGCGTAATCGTCCTGGTCGCTTTCGACGAATGGCTTCTCGCAATTTTTCCAGTGTTTCGTAGTATCTGTCGCTGATTTACTCCTTCAGCTTGGAGAAATCTGATTACTCTTCGATCTTCGACTTTGACGTATTTGTCGATAACACCGGTCATTTTGTCAAGTTGCTGTACGCCAGGTATTGACTCAACGAACGAATCGTTTCAGTGGTAACTACTACTGACATGTCCTCATTATGCATGCATGTGATGTCATAGCTGCGCGCGCAGATCTCGTATGCCCGTCCCCTGTACCTTTATTATCGGACCGCCTTCGTATTACTAAAAATAACAACGGAACTGCCCAATAGAGAGAAGGATAAGGGAAAAATCATATGTAGTAGAACGCTTCAATAAACTGTCATACAAAGGTTTTATTTCTAATTTTCTTGTGAAATAAAGAAATAAGTTATGTAAAAATGGTAATTTAGGTCTAAACAGGCGTGTTCTACAAGTTTTCCATTCCCACTTTTGTTGTATCTTAAATGGTTAAAAAGTGACGTTATGATTTGACCTCTTAAAGAAGTCAAAGGTCAGATTTGACGTGAGCATCAGATTGCGCATCCTCACTTTTCTATAGCATTGTATTAACCGATTGTTGACAATTTTAATAGATTTGTAGGTATTTGGGTGAATCACTTCAAAGTAAACACTTTATACTGTATAAATTGTATGCCATTATTCATCAATATATGAAACGGCATAATCAATGTAACTAAAAGTATATGCCCAATGCATAAAATCTACAAATTACTAGCAGTGATTGAATCATATTCTTTTTTCTTACTAAAAAAGAGATTCAGTATCTTGTAGCATTGTAATCCGTAGAGAAGTACGGTAATGTTGTTTATTATAATGATTTAATGGATGGTTTCTTTTAACAACATTTATTGGATATGGATTCTCATTATTTTCATTAACATATATCATATAAATTATGTATATATAGAGCATAGGGAAAGCACTGAAGATAGCCAAAACCGGTATACAGAATCCATAATGCAATAAATGTTGTTAAAAGATTCTGGTAATCATGAATGATTCTTCAAAATTCAACGATATTTTCTTCATAAAATTTTGTTTTATTTCTGCCGAAAATAATACCGATACCGTTAATTATAAAGGAGACCGTCGTGTAAATCGAACCAACTTTATTTTGCAAAATTGCACGTTAGATGGCGCTACTCTCCTGATTGAAACATGATCATAGCCCTTACCTAGAAGCGTATGAAAAACACGGGTTGTACTGCTTGCGTATTGGTGAAAATATTTCAAATTTACTCTTTTGGTACGGTCTCATGTTACTTTGAGGTAAGATAGTAATCGTGTATGTAACTATAAGCTTAAGTGTCAATGCCTGTATGTATCAGGGATGGGTTAAAAAAAAGGGGCCTATGTACTTGTTAATAGGCATGGTTTTAGTTGGAAAGGTTTTGAAGGTTGGTCGCCATTTTTGATTTTAGAATTGTTGGCATATTGTGTAATTTGGACCTTATGTACTTTGTGTAAATTAGACCAGGGTCGATTTACACGCCGAACATTATGACGTTTTTTTGACATATCCAACTTTTTAACTTTTTATTTTTGATTTTATATAAGCTTAACCCACACGTTTTTTAATTAAGATAAAAGCTCATCCCATCTAATACGTTCCATAGGGTTGCGGATCATTTGTATATTTCACAGTGCACTAATAAACACACAAAATAAAATTTCTGCTATTACTCGGCCTATTGTTGTAATTGGACCACCTGGTTCAATTTACACTACCCGTCGTGTAGTTCGGACCGAATGCAAAAAATTTTAAATTTCATATGAAACCCATATCATTATAATATTCCATAAAAATAGTGCACCAAAAGATAGCCCGAAATGAAATAGAAGTTTGAAAATTGGAGTTACGTCATTTTGAATAAAAGCTATAGCCCTTTTCCCTTAGGGGGTTCAAATTACACGGGTCTCCCTTACTTATTATTTAAGCAAATATTCTAAAGATTTACGTTTAAAAAAAAAACAAACTCGCAAAGAATCAATATGAAACTCTGACTAATTTTACATTCTAAACTAATCCCTATTAGAGTTCACAATTAGAAAATATTTTTTTTTCGTTAGAAATTAATATCACTTACCCTGAATTGAACGACTCTGTGAATATCCAGCAAATGTCGACACGTCTTCATTGGAAATTACTTTAGTTATACCTCTCTACCTGCAATCTAAAATGGCACATTCTGATTATTAACAGTAATATCGTTCTAGAATCGTCTTATGTCAAGTATAAGGAAAAAAAATTCGAATTCACTTCAAGCTATCAAAAACTGGCATTAATTACATTTTGTATGAATTCCGCGACTAACAGATGGATTAAGCCTTGTTTTTATTTGGCGACTTTTTTAGCGTTTATTAGGCGTCTGCGACTTTTGGTTGTCTTTTATCACACTTCAACTACGAGTTCATGCGCAAGCATCGGCCAAGCGTCTGTCAGGCGATTTTTTCAAAATGTGGCGAGGTTAGATTTTTCAGGTGTTATTTCAGATATAGATAATCAGGTGCAATAAATTTTGCTATGTATTCTGGAAGTGTTCTTCACCGATTCAGAGTGCAGAATCATGGCTGCCGTAGCTGGTGTTCGCCGATACGGGCTTTCAAGACGCAATTTAAATCTAAAGTTATTTAAAAAATTTGGTGAATATATTTATTAACTAAGTAGAAATTATATAGTAATAAAGTTAAAGCATGAACGTGATCAGAGTGCTTGATAAAATCATCGCTTTGTGAGAGCGAAAATTAGTTGAAGACTAACTTCCTTCGGACGCCATGTTTTCCACGAGACGCGACCAATCAGTTCAGATCAGAGTCGGGATAACGTCTGAATATCGCTAAATGGAAAACGACCTAAAACCCGTTGCGCTTATCAAGTGACTTTAAAAAGATACCCAAAAGTCGCTGCACATTTTAATTCGCTTAAGAGTCGCTAAATGGAAGAGTCGCTGATACTTCGAGCTGCCATTTTGAACTTTATCTGCTATTTCCAAAGGTAACATTCATATTTTATTTTCTAACTAAGGAGTCAATGACAGATTCATTATGGTGTTATAGTTAAAAAAAAAATGAGATTTAGTATTTTTTAGTAATTTGGCCTTACCTCTAGCACGAAATACAAAATATCCACGGCTTTGGTTGAACAAAATATATCTACAAGCTTCTCGAAGTGAGTAACTTTGTTTTTAAAACTGTATTTGCATGCGTAAAAAGGTTATTATAAAATGATTTACATGTTTTATAAGAACGTCACGAAAGATAACAATTCCATTTCAACAAGAGAAGTTGATATCATGTATTTCCCTCCCCCATTCATTCTTGTGTATTTGCATTTGTTGCGCCATTTTATCGTTTAAATTCCGCTATTGGTTGTTTCATAACTCGAGGATATTTAGCAAGCTTTTAACGAGCATATTTAATTTATAAATAAAACATATATCTATTTTCCACGATTCTCTGGCAGCGAGATATTTCACCGCTAATTTACTCAATTATTAGAAACATTATGTAAAATTCATGCGATTTAATTATGAAAACGTTTATTTTGAATTTTTAGAGTTGCCTATAAAATATGTAAATGGTAGAAATTTGCTGCATGGATGTAACATTACTATCTACTTCAATATGTAGATAGGCACCTTGAATTTCATGACCTTTTTTATTAAAGGTATATGATATTATTTAATTCGTTAGGATTCTCAAGATCATGATTCTTTAATGAATCTTGTAAGGCGAAGTAGAAGTTTATTAAATTTATTACAGGTAATAACATAGTGGTACAATTCATTTATAATGATGAAATGAAAAGGCATTTTAGTGCTCATTATTTATAAGGTCATATTTAAATAATTATAGAACGCATTCGTTTTTTACAACTTATTAAGTGGACTCTTTAATGTTAGAAGTGATTAGTTTTACATTTTTTTCGTGTATCAAGAATTTTGTCAATTAAGGCCCAGTGACAAGAATCGTTATATAGCTTGTGAACTTATAAAATAATTTCTATTTTATAAAGTTGGCACTTTTCCATTTCCAAAACGTCAAGATTATCTGATATATAATGAAATAAGCCTAATTATTTTATTTTCTCATTATTTTTTGCAATTTTTGTGAATCTTATTTCGCTAAGTTTACCTAGAATCAAAACCATAAGGAAGAAGACCCAAGGGACTAAATCCTGATATAAAAAATTAATGCGCTTTTCGGATCCTGATACAAATCACTTTTTTCAATGTATATTCATTTTTCATATACTCTACATTTTTGGCGTCTGGCAAACAGTAAATTACCATAAAATTTTATTCTTATGAATATTCTCGAAAAATATCTGAAACGTATTAAATTTATTTTGTGGTCTTAATGAAATATAAAGCAGTATTAAATTAAAGCCTTAGATTTAGTCGATTTTAGCGAACTTTCGAAACCACGAAATAAAACTTAATAATATTGGATTTTTCTTCTTTAACTTCGCGTTTTCCGGAATTTTTTTTATTATTAATTTTTTTTTATTGTACAGGGTGTTGCAGATAACTACAGGACAGTAAAACGGGAAGCCTACCCGCTCGATTGCAGGGGCCGGCTCGACAACAAATGATAATTGGGTAATTTTATTTTGTTAAACTTGTTTGTTTGGCAAAGGGCATGGCCAATTGAGCCAAGGAGGGGTACACAACAAGTAAACACACTTATGAATGTCCTCCGCAGCTAGAGGGGACCAACAAACAAACCAAAAATTCAACAGAGGAGAATAGTAAATAAAAAATAGCGTTTCACACTTTTATTAAGTACCGAAAGGTGCTTTAGGCTATCAGTGTGGGGAAACGTGTCTGTCTGTCCGTCTGTCTGTCTGTCCGTAACTCTAACTCCTCCGAGGCTATGGAAGATTTTCAAAATCTGTTTTCGTCACTCGATGCATATGGTTCATGGCACGAACCAATCACAAATATTATCTAAATCGGTTCATAGGCACGTGCACAAATGGTACCTCTATTTTCCAGCCAAGCAATTTTCAATGGGAAGACATATTAAGTAATATATCAAACAAATCGTAATGACGAGATAGAAGCTGACATTAATTACTCTTTTCGCCAATTGATAAATATGGTTCCGGGAATGAACCATTTTGAAAATGGTTGTAATCGAAACAGTGGCACCCATGCGTAATGGTACCCTTATGTGACCCTCAAAAATTTACAATGATATATCAAAATATGGCATGTAATATATCAAACGATTGGAATGAGGTGTCATGAATGAATATAACGTAAAATTAATAATATTCGAAATTGGTTTCAAAGGTACGTGGTTTAATGGTATCTTTATGGTCCATTAGTAGTATCTTACAATTTTAACATAGGGCGGTTTAAAAATTTAGTTCCACGAATGGTTTAGTTTAACCTTTCGGTACTTGGTTATGAAATTCCTTAATGGTTTATTATTATGTTTGGTCGTCACGGGCTAACGCGGGTTGCGTCTCATAGCGGACACACAGCCAAAGCCACAAGACGCAGCAGACCAGTTTGCTCTCCTGCTGAGAAAGTGTCACCTGGGTGTTTTGGGACATTTCTTATAACAAATGTTCAAAGAACGACAAAAACATGACAGTTTTGACGTTCACAGCCCGCCTCCCCAACTGTGGAAACTCCTGGCTGCTGCAGGCCACCTTCTTCTCCCTCCATTCTGCCAATCGACCGAGCCGGCCCCTGCAATCGAGCGGGTAGGCTTCCCGTTATACTGCAACACCCTGTACAGAATTCTCATTTTTGTTAAACACTTTCTGATACGACGAAAGTTACACCTACCAATGTGCTGCTTATCTTTCGCAGATTAGATTAGTTTATACAACGGTTTCCGGGATCCCGGTAGAATTTTAGCTAATTTAAATTTTCCCGGAAAATTCTCTCTTCTTGTGAAATCCCGGAATACTTTTTTTAAAATTTAATTTTGATTATTTTGTGTTAAACAACGAGATTCGTCAGATGATGAATATTTCTGAAATCTTCTACAATATACGGCGTGGTAATTGCGATAGTACATGATTGACTAAAGATTTTTTTATACTTTTAACAGATTTAGTAGCGAAAGTCCGTCATAAGCTTAGTTCAACAACTAAGTGAGGTGTCCTCAGTTGCAGAATTTTGCTTTTCTTTAATTTTCTAAGCAATTCAAAGACGCTATTTTTGTGTTTATTATCATTGAAACGAGATAATTTTTTTTGATTTGTGAAAATTTTTGATACTGTGCATAAGTATTTTTTATATGTAAAATTCGTTGCAAAAAACTATCATAACTATAAAAGTTTCTTTTCCACGAATAATTCGAAAAGATGATAAAATAGTAAAATGTATGCAGATATAAAATCTGTGACCCCTATTTCCCGTTAATGTGATCCCTGCGGTAATTTCCATATACTTTGAGCTATTCGTACGCAAAAACGCCAAAGTTGCGATGGAAAGACAAACCGAGTAAGAATCCGATTTTTATACGAATCCAGTATTCAAGATGAACGGTAAAAGAACGAACATTTTACATCACGGATATGAAACTTGTTCAGCAAATTACTCGCTGCCACCCAAAGTGGTTCAGAGCTAAAGTTGGCGAGCTGGCAGCACAATGAGGAAGCACTCAGAAAGCTGACTTTGAACAGTTACTCAAAGTGGACCTCAGAAGTTGTCCTAGTACAGACTGAGGCTCATAACAAGTTCGCCTGCTCATCAAGTTCTTTTCTTGGCGCGAAGAATACAAGAATGTGGACAGGAGTAAAGTGTCGTTTACCGACGAAAGTTACTTTCAGTTATTTACAAAAAAAAGTTCATAAGTGCTGTAAGACTGCGCTCCAAAAACCTAAACGAAACCATGGAGAATAGATCTTCAAAAGCAAAACTCACCGCCAGGAGAGTCGATAGTGCAACCTGGAGAAGTATACAAACAAATCACTTTCAAATGATCTAAAAAGATGTCTGTCGAACGTATTTAGGTCGTAAAGAAATGATTGACACAAGCCCTCTCCTGTCATAAATGAACTTCACACGACAGCGAAACACCGAGAAAACTACAGCAGCGGTCTTGAGATATGCGAAATACACAGATGGCGTTATCAGCTGGTTAAAGGATTAAGGAGGGCGGTTGTTCTTTCCGTCACCGTCAGTGCATGCGTAGACAGCACAGATGAAAGGAGATTATCACGGCCAGCGATGGACAGTGTGCTTATTGTGGAAGAAAATGTTTCAGGAAGTGATATCCATTGTCTTATGGTGTCGGTTTTTCGGAGACAAGGCACCGCCAAGGCGAACTGTGTTCCACTCGTTGGCCAAGTTCAACAGTGGACAGGAAACTGCACCCAAAGATGTGAGCACAGGGCAATCTTCAACATCGCGTACAGAAGCAAATGTGGAAGCCGGTATCGAGTTTGATTATGATAACAATTGATGAGCTGCAGAACGAAACAGGGGATTTGCAGGCTATTCACAGCCACCCGGAAACTCCCAGGCAATTAGCTGAAGTTCATACACTAATTCATGTCTCATTAATTCAGTTCATATGTTTTATTAATGTAATAAGCAGTTTTTGGAATGAATTATTTTCCACCCTGTGACTGCATTTGTGTCAATCATTTCTGTACGACCTTAGTAGACAGCTTGTATCAGCATATTCATTTCATACCATTATGGATCCAAATTGCCAAGTCAAAGAGAGTTTTCCCAAGAATCGCTTGAAAGAGCTTAGTTTGGAATTTGCTGAATTTGGAGCTTAGTTTGGAGCTAAATTTGTAATACATAAATTAATTTCAATATCACATTAAAAATTACGTTAATTAAAGGAAAAGTCATCTTCATGTAATGAAAAGTGGTAATGTGACCGAATTTTTATATAAGGACGTTATTCTTAGTATTCAAAAAGACTTACGTAACCGTCAGAGAAAAGGGATTTTTGAAGTACTGCAGAGTAATTATAGCTTTTAATAGATCAAACTGAAAATTACGGATTTTGAGCGTTTTTATACAAGGTGAAGTTTTAAAAAGTGGCCCGGTGAACAACGTGTAAAAATGAGCATGAAAAGAGATTACAATGATCAAATATCAGTGCAAATAACCTAGAGTAGGTGCTGGAAGTGTCATCCATTGACCTCGAGGCACGTGTGAAGGCGTGTCCACATGTTCCTGGAGGCACGAGCAAGGGTTTCCGCTGGAATGGCCTGATGGCTGCCTGGACGACTGTGAAGGTCGACGACTGTGCGCGGATTGTTCTGGTAGACCACACCGTTCAGTGCATTCCAGAGGAAGAAATCGCAGATCGATAGGTCTGGCGACCGTGATGGCCAGGGCTGTTCTGTTCCTCGACTGATCACATGCTCGGGTGGGAACACTTCCTGGATACGGGCAAGTGTTGCGTGTGCAGAATAGGCTGTTGCACCATCTTGCTGAAAGTAAGCATTGGCACGCTCGTCATCAGGAAATTGTGCGGCAAACAGGTTGAAGATTTTGTGCACATAACTGTCACTATTACAGTTTCATTGAAGAACACAGTGATGACGCGGCAGGCGGACACAGCACACCACCTCCAATTTTTAGTGGATGCAGTGGAGACTCCATGAACACATGCGGATTGACGGAAGACCAGTGGCGCATGTTCTGTGAGTGGACGTAACCGGACAGATGGAACCACGCTTCATCTGAGATGAACACATAACCATCCTCCAGCACCTCCGGAGCGATGGTGCTCAGGAACGATTCACAAAACTGAACCTTGGCCAGCGTATCCATATCACGCAACTGATGCACAGTGGTCATTTTGAAGGGGTGTAAGTTTAAATCCTGTTTCATGATCTTAATTGCATTGACTGAGACAAACCCAGTTGCTGAGACAGCCGCGGTGATGACGTTTTGGGACTGCGTAGCATGTGTTCTTTAGCAGCAGCAATGGTTGCTGTCGTACGGACCGTTCTTTTGCGCACTTTCTTTGCATTCAGTACTGATCCCGTTGCATGCCATTTCGCATTGCGCTCTTAGCAAGAGGTTTTTCAAGCATAATTTCAACTAGAAACTTTTTTAAACTTATCTGCACACTGTTTCCATGATCCCTGCTTTACCACAAAAAATGCGGTGTTGCAGAGATAACATCTTTTTTGCCACTTCGCACAAACGACTACCATGCACACCAATGTCACTCTCTCAACTGCGCAATATCACATGAATGACCAGTCATTTGTAAACTTACTGTGCAGTATTTCGCGCCGGGCTACTTTTAAAAAAACTCGCCCTGTATGACCGAGACAAATTGTTTCAATACATTATTCCTATTTTCTTCAAATGAGACTAGTGTTTTACAAAAAAATGTTGAAATATATCCTATAAGAATATGGGAGATTAATAAGAAATGTAGTTCTTGTAAATCAAAAAAAACTAACTACTTTTTGTATAAGGACCTGCATATTGTGTAAATTCTAATATTTTTTTCAATTGTAGAAATTTCTGTCTAAGTAGGGTTTTTTTTTTCAATAAATATTTAAAATTATGTTCAACTTTAACTGCAAAATGTGCAAACTCCGAAAACTGTTAGGGAGAAAATATTTGCATAAAATCCATGGAGAAGTGGATGAGTGGGTGGGGGAGGATAAGAGAAAAGCTGCCTTTAGAACTACATCTTTGGCGCACGCCATTGGTTGAGAGGCTATTTCTCTCCTTGTTTTGGACATCGTAACAAACCTGTTACTTCCTTGTTCTCCTCTCGAAAAATACGTGCAAAAGCAAGGCGCGGAACAAGACTTTTCTAATTGCAAATTTTTGTACTAAATAAATAAAGCAAGAAAAGAGCGTTGTAAACACTTTCTCACATACTTGGGTTGTAATTCATTGCTTGAGCTGCTCTGATCTACGCCTACGACTATCCGCCATGGAATGCGGCCGCCGCCAGCCGAGCGTGAGTTGCGCCAACCGAGAGGCTAACGACGTTCTACGGTAAAACAAGCGCCTCTTAGTGTCGTAATTAACGGAGCTGATGAAAACAATAACGCTCGCCGCAACTTCCTACTTTCTCAGTGGGCCCGTGCCTAATTAATTTCACGAGCAAAAGAAGAAAGTGTGTATGTGTCTGTGTGTGAGGGAGAGAGAGAGAGAGAGAGGGAAAAGAGCGTTAGTCGCATCTGTGCCGAGGCAAAATAGTTTTGATAAATGTTGGAGAATCGGAGTCCCGTAATCTGGCCAAATAGAGTTTTTAAGTTAAGACACGCTGTTAATAATTTATTAAGCAAATAATCTTAAGTCATTTCATCTACATAGGTTCCCCCTAAATGGCTAAGAAAATATTTTTTCCATCTTAATTCATGTTTTCAAAAAAAAAAGTAAAGTCATTAGAGCCCGATGTGATGCTATTAGCTTTTAACAAGGATTAACTCTGGGCGTGAACCAGTCGGTAATTGAAAGCTTGATATTCTTCTCGTTTTTTACTTCTCGTTGTAAATTAATACTCTTGATGGTTAATTTTTTTCGCACCATATTTAAATTTCTTTATTCATGGAAATAACTGCCTTCGTTAATTACGGAACAGATTAGAAAATGATGAAAATTGACTTGCCACACCTCTTGTTGAAATATGTTTCGTTTATTTATCTAATTTGGCGAGGACAGATTTTAACAAAGAGCAGACAGTTTTTTTAGAGGTGCCTTCAGCCATTGAAAATTAAAAAGTGAACGAGACGAATTTATTTTTAGAATGTAATACAGTCTCTTAATATAAATATTGAAATTAGGTTTTCCCCTAATGTTAATTTCGTGTGATGAGCGTATATTTAAAATGTATTTTTTTTTTTAGGAAGGAATGTCATTTAATTTTATTACGCATATCTGTATTATGCTTTCACTTTTTCGGATGTGTATAATATAAATATAACCACTTAATGAATTTCATATTATATTAGATTATTGAAATTTGTATTATTATAGGATTAAATAATTTAACAATTTACGTTTACATAAACCGCTCAAGATAAAACATAAATTAGTATTAATATCCCGTCTAAAATCTGGCTGGAACGGTCTAAAAACTGGGTGGGGAAAAAAAACAAACAAACGTAACAGCAAAATTTTCAACTTTTTTTCTAAAGCCGACACTAAAATGAGACAGCCTTTAATTTTTCTGGTAAAAGTTCCACCATTTCGGCAGTAATTAATTTATGATAATTTCCTATAATTTGCTGAAATTTACGGCAAGCGAAATAATGCATGCTCATTGATACAGTATTACATACGTAATAATTTGTCTCTCTCTCAATGAAGTTCACTAGAGGATTAAACTCGAAATATTTTCGGGAAATTTTAAAACAAGCTTGCAAATGGATGAAGAAGATATCCTTGATCTTAAAAGGAGTTTCAGAAGGCAGAAAACTGGGACAAAATAAGGATGGGATAAATTACGTATTACAGGAGCGAATTTTGAATAATTATGCTTTTTATAAGAATAATAATAAAAATATTTTCTTAACATCCGTATTTGGAACGCTCTTTTTAGTCAAGCAAATTTGGATATGACATTCAGAGATGGTAAAAAGATGCATGAAAGGAAAGAACAATAGAACGCATTTATAAAATTTTGAGTCGTCATTCTAATATACTCAAAGATTATAAATATTTTTAATAAATTAGGAATAAAATTGCTTACAATAATAATGACATTCACGACATTATGGACATTAGTATAAACAAGCGTTACTTTTTAAGAGGAAAATGTTTTTGTTCATTGAAGGAAAATTAATGTAAACATTTACACTAAAAAAATTAAACTGAAATATGGTGTAAATATGAGCCGGCCCCTGCAATAGAGCGGGTAGGCGTCCCGTTAGACTGCCCTGTAGTTATCTGCAACACCTTGTATATATAACATCCGAGGTATAGGAAGATGAATTCCTGATAGCATTAAATACATTCATTATAGAATAAAAAATTATTATTTTATGTTGCATTATATTTTTATTAATATTTATTAGAACGTATTTTGATTTATGATGTCTCATTAATAATGGATATTTAATATAAATTGTGCACTTTTCTTTTCCAAAAATATGAGGGCATAAGTCCCTTATCACCCCTTGTTCAATTCGTGTTTGTGGAAATTGACGGACATATTAGGCCTAGGGGGAAGTCGTATTGTGCAGGTAACTGGGACGGCGGCCATCTTGAAAGCCACCATCTTGGATGCACCGTAGGGTTTTAAATGGGAAGGGGATCATGGGGCACATGATTCGAGCTAGAATTTCCGAAGGAAAACAATGGTGCAGTCCGTTTTTTCATATCTTAATCGTTCAACAGTTACAGGCATTCCAAATGGCGATTCTCATTGTTATATACCCTTTGTTGCTAGTGCTAAAGCTTGCCACTAACCATAGAGTAGAGGACAGAGTTGATAAGGGCCTGGGGAAGGAGGAGTGCTAGAGCTGTAGCAGCGGAATTCAATGAACGGCGCCCTGGCGGGGCGAGGTATGGAAGACCTACAACTGAAACAGATGAAAACACAACCCTAGCACAGGAGGGGGCACACGTAGAGCACGTGGAGCACCATATGTGACAGTGAGAATCAGCATTTGGAATGCCTGTAACTGTTGAACGAATTAAGATATGAACAAATGGACTGCACCATTGTTTTCCTTGGGAAATTCTAGCCCGAAATCATGTGTCCCATGACCCCCTTCCCATTTAAAACCCTACGGTGCATCCAAGATGGCCGCCGTCCCGGTCACCTGCACCATATGACTTCCCCTTAGGTCTTATGTGTCCCAACATGGTGGTTGTCTGTCAATTTCCACAAAGACGAATTATATAAGTGGTGGTAAGTGATTTATGGCCCACCCTGTAAATATCCTGATTTCTAAAATTACTCAAAAATACTAAAAGTGGGTAGTTTAGATTAGGTTATGTTCGTTTGACACTTCGATTACGGTAAACTACTGCCTATCTATTATCCTGATCACGTACATGGCAGTGTGGTATTCTTCGATCGGAGCCGTCTTCATTAATTGCATATATAATCTTGAGATGTAAACTTTATGAAAGCATAAGATTATTGATAACAGCTACTAAGATGTGTGTATATTTTTGGGGATTGATAACAGTCCAATAGGATTCTGGTTAAGTACTCGTAATTTGAATGTTTTAACTGTTTCAACTTTTAATTTCAAAACTGCTTTAGTGTTATTGAATATTTTTTGACATCTTTATACAGATAATCACTTCGTTTATTGTAGGATTTTTATTAAAGAAATATAAAAATTTCACAGTTAGCCAATTTATAAATTTCAATAAGTTAAAGCAGCTCAAATATAAGATAATGACTGAAGAAACACTCCAATATTTCGAAAGACAAATTGAAAAGGGAAGGAAAAATTCCGCGACCCGGATTCGAACCGGGGACCATGCCTATCGCTGGCACTGCTCTAACCAACTGAG
>JAHWFO010017593.1:2460465-2558487 GCA_023313115.1 Rhysida immarginata
GTTTATATGTCTGTCATCTGCAAACAGTGTACGTTTTATAATTAACAATCTTGTGCATATCAAAAACAGTGTTAAGTTTATGTTACGCCTGGGAGGAAATCACTAAATGTTGAAGTTGTAATTTCCTCACCTATTTTTGATGGATGCAAGCAAAAAGGTGACAAAGTTCAATGCCCATTAACTCAGGAGCCATTAACAAGGCATATTATTGATTCGACAATCTACTTAAATTCCAATCCTTCAGGAATTCATGTAATATACGCAGCAGATCTTATTGTAGTAAATAGGCATCTACACGATTCATTAAAACAGTTAAATAGTAAAACACTAAAATATCCGAAAGGAACCATATCTCAGCAACCAATAGTCTGATTTATTAAAACTTAATAACTTTTATAGTTATCCGATTTCAGGGGTACCTTATTCCTGCAATTTTTGCTCTTCTATGAACCGTTTGCTTTAACTTAATAATCTACTCCATTTTCATATATTAGATATTAGGGGCAAATTTTCAGCGGCTTCAACTACTTCGTTTCAACTACTGCTCGTGATTTCATTTTTTCAGCGGCAAATTTATCATAAAATAGGCGTTTCTTGGATGGCATAATGAGCTGTGATAGTAGCCTAAATTGTCCGAAAATTTCAGACTTTCAATTGGACGAAAAGAGAATTGAAATTCTTTTAAATCTTCTGTTGCAGCGCTTCTCTCCACTACTTTCTTTTTCAAAGTTTTCCCCAGGTTTCAGTATATCAATTGTAAACTGATATAGGCGAAATCCATTGTGGATGCTGAGCACACAAAAAACGCTTTGCTTTTAGACGGCTCCAGCTTTATAGTTGCTACTGTTCAGATTTTAATCGCAAAAATGAAATGCCGACAGCACAGCAAACAATATAGTCTCATTTTAATTTTAGTTCGTAAATGATGGAGATGCATAGGCATTGCATGTATTGTATTAAATTTAAAAGAGAATAGCTTAAGTTTGAAAATAAAATGTATGTTTGGCAGAGTTTAATGAAAACAGTACGCTGTGTGATATTGCTTGGACTGCATATTTAGTTGTTATAGAATAGGATTGGCGAGTTTAATAATCTTCTATTTTCGCTATTTAAGGATTGTGTGGAAAAGGTACAGTACACGGTCTTTTTAAATGAAATGCATGATCTAAAATATTAATTATGTTCTTTAAGCGTTTATTTTAACTATCGAGGATTTTTATACAATTCCCTACACGATTTCCCAATGAAAATCTTAAAACGTTTTCTAAAGCTTTAAAAATCCTTTTTTTTACATTTAGATAGAGTGAATGAAACAAATTTTACTATTATCGTGGTGTTTAAGAAGTGTATATTGAAATTCGACTATTTTTAGAGGCTTTAATATGATTCTCGGAATGATTCCTATTTTTTATTCCCTCTTTGATCCAGCTAGCGGTTTCACTGTTTTATTCGGATGTTTGCTGAACGTTTCTAGAAGAGAAAAGTTTCGATTTTTTCGCCCCCCGTTTCTCTTGTGCCCGCAAGGCGCCAACATCATAAATTCTTTGTTCGCATTGGTTCTCGGACTCGAATGGCTTGGGAGAGGGATCGTCTAAATGAGAGCATTTGTAGGCAGCGTCAGTTGGCGTCAGTGATTCAAATGAAGGCTGGCATTTTGAGGCTCAGGTGCAAACACGTCAGCCGGGGCCATTAAGGCTAGAACTGCTCCGTTATTGGCGAGAATCAATAGACCTTGATCTACTAGCATGATTGGTCGAGAGATGTCTTTTGCAAAGGGGGGACGTTAAAATTTACAACGATGATCAGTTGGCCTGGTGTCGCTGGCCGAGTAGCCGTTGGTCAATTCTTGTGAATGACCGGCAGCGCATTGCCATCGCTGCCATAGAAAATGAATTATACGCCGGAATGAGTTGTAGGAGAGTCTTCAAATAATCATTACATTGATTCATTTATAACCTTCAATGACCATGAGATGATACAACACGCATTATATGGGTCCCAACGGGGGAGTATCATGAAGATACATGATTAATATGAGAGATTCGTAGATGACGCTAACTGCCGCAATATCGAACACTTGCATCGAGTGTGTGAGTGTATTTGAGTGTGCGATTGCAGCGAAGCCATTTTGCTGGCGGCCAATCTATTGCAGTTTCAAGCTGAGCACAGCAGCTGATGTATTTAAACGGCCATGCATGTGATAGAACTGTTCATGCTATTTGTAAACTACTTCAGGCTCTTTCATTCGCGGCTCATTTCATCCTGCATAAATGGAGTCTCTAAATGGGTTTGCTTCAAAGCGGACATCCAATGTCAATTTAACTTTTATCATCTTTGTTTTTTAATTGATGCAATTGTCATGATTGAAGTTTATTGTTTAACAAAATTTTCATTAACACACAGAAAATTTATAAATAAATAGTAACAATTTATTAAAGTAAGTTTATGGTTGATTTAAGATCTTTAATAACAAAGTAAGTTAGGGCATTGCCAGTTTTGGTTATTTCTGAATTGAAGTTATTAAAAATAACACAATAAAGATCCCCGCAAGTTACTTTCATTTCTAAGCAATTTTCTTATAAATTTCCCCTCTCTAACACGGAGAAAAATAAAGCTTAAGAAAAATATCTTGGCTGTCGTATTCCATTACTCAAATTTAGATATCCAAAAGTTTCCTTTAACTCGAATCTTTTCATCATTAAAGATAGAGGCAGGGAGAGATTTATTTTACACTCCGATTGAACGATGAAGTATATACTTAGCGAATCATATGGGTGAGAGGACACACACGCTAGTATTTAGAGGATTTCTCATCAAATGACGTTTTATAGCCAGTGACTAGTTCCCTAATCAACTTTTATATCCCTGCCTTGCAGCAAGAGTGCGATATGTCTGCAGGCTTATCATTTAAAGAGAAAAATTCATTTTCTATCTGAAAACAATGTTCATGAATTTTAAGGTTTATTTGGTTTCTCTTTATTATTGGTATCGGTAGATATGAAAAAATTGTCCGCAATAAAATTGGCATTTGTTTAAATTATGTTAGGACTTACATTGGCTCATAAGCTTTCTTTGAACACAAACACAAATAGTTAGCAATCACAAATTCTCTAAGAGAGTAGCATAAACATGAGAAATTAAACACATGTTCAGAAATTTGGGAATTGCGATGTCCAGCGAGCGAAAAGCGTAGCAACACGATTTTAAGAGATTTTTACAGGAGTGCTTTAACACTTATCAGCTGATTAGGTTTTTGGGGCGCGGCTACTTCTAGACCATCTTGACGCAATTCTGAGAACTGGAAACAAAAATAAACATCCACGTTCACAGCGAGATTCGAGAACTGGAAAACCCGCGCCCCAGCGCTCTCTGCCACCGGGCCTACAATCTGAGTGAAAACATAGCTGCAACGGTGTGTCTTACATATTCATACGATTTAAATTCGATTTTAAAAGCTTTAAATAAGTATTTAGTAGATAAGAAACTATAAGAAATGACATAATCAAGTACCGAAAGTAAACTAGTCGCCATCAAATAAACCATTTGAAACATTATTAAAATTTTTGAAAAATACAGTGAAAACTCTTTATAATGTAAGTCAAGGGACCGAGCAATTTCTTTCGTTATAGAGAGTTTTCGTTATAAAGAGAAAGAGAGAAAGGGGGGAACAAAGGATTTTTAAAGATATATATATATCAATCTTTTTTTTATTTAAGCACTAATACACAGTTCTCTGCCATACAAGAGGTCATACACGTTATTAAGTAGCGGAAGAATGGAGCTACTTATTGGTTTTACAATGTCCATCTGTTCCCTTCATAATTTCTACATTTTTGAGATAGAAAGTTTTATAATCGACTTTATATAGGCATGTGTACCTTCACTATTCAGTTTAGTTTTGATTGGCCCACTGGGGGTCGGAGTTTTGGGAGTGGGAGTTAGAGGGGACCAAAAGGTCTACATGTAAATATGTAGATAAAGGAGTGAAATTCGGTACGCAGATTATTCTATGCAAGATCTACATTACTATGAAGTTTGGGCCAAATTGTTCCAGTGGGGTCGGAGTTGTGTAGGTGGCAGTCTTTAGAAGTATGGCATTTGATACATCATTCGATCAGAAATAATGAGAAACGAAAGAAGATACAGCGCTTTTTCATTTTCTAAATAGTACGTTCGAGAAAATCAATTATTCGATTAAAAAAATTAGGGGGGGGGGTTAAATAGTGCAGATAAAGGGGTAAAAATAGATGAATTCAGGGCTTCCGATATTTTCCTATATCCTCCTCGGAGGAATTAATTTCTTGTTAAAGCGCTGTTTATGGAATCACGACACAATGGCTTGGTCCAGGTCTTCAAGTTTTGGGTCCCTTAATTTCTTAAAAGAATTTGCCTTCATTCCAGCTTGCTGTTTCTTTCCCTTGCTCTTCCAGATAGTAGCCACAGTAGATAGACTGAATCCTAATCATCGTCCAACATCACTGTTCTTTTCACCCTTATCTCTTTTTATTTTTCTTTTCACCTTCGATAGCATGTATTAAAACCACTTTCTTCTAAACACAAAGCTTTTCGTTTACTAATCAGATTCACTGAGTGAATGTCAACTTAGGATTAATTACATGGCTAATACTACAGCTGATTATACGATTGATGTGGGTTAATTGTCTAACAACTAAACCAATGTACATATTATGGTATATGCATTTAATAAAGGTTTTTAAATAAATTTACAAATGTGGCTGCCAAACACCGTTGTACGGCATTTTTTTCCGCTTCCTTATATAAAGCGACCGTTTCTTTACAGATAATGAATCAACACATAGCTTTTAAAGCAAACCAACCAAGTTCAAGTTACATTATGGAAAGTTTTTCGTTATAAGGAGTTTCTTACAGAGAGTTTCACTGTATTTTTTTTCACTCGTATAAGGTGCATAGGGTACTTGAGGACAGTTATATGTACACTAATATCCGTACTTTCATCTTCACAAAGCATCAATGGCGGACTATCAGCTAACGCAAGAAATGAAATGATACGCTGTGATCCTTGCGCTACACGCACAGCCCAACGATGTTGAAATTTCAACATTTTTGAAAGTCGCCAGATCGTTTGAGAACAGAGTTCAGAAGGCGTTGGAAATCTCTGGCGGACAAGGTGTCCCCTGTAGCTAAATGCAAAAAGCACGCACAAAATTCGAACTGTATAAGTACACCAAAATTTGTACAATAGGTGCTAAATGTTATCGATGTGAATCCAGGAATGTCCATCAGAGCCATCGTCCGAGATCTCTAGGTTTCGGAGGGCATAATCCGCATTGTGATGCATGCGGACCTTCTTTGTAAATCTATGTTTTGAGGAAAGGGCAATTCATGTCGGCGAAAATACAAGAACAACGACTGTTTCGAGTAAAGCGGGCATTAAACAAGGTCAAACATCTGGAGGAACCTGGCATGCTCTGTTTTGTTTTTTTGTTTTTTTCCGATGAAAAAAATTTCGACCAGAACTAGAAAGTGAACCGGCGAAATGACAGATGGTTATATGTGGATCCCTCGGATGTCCTACGGGTTATGCACACCAAGTTATCCGCATCTCTGATGGTTTTAGGAGTGGTGAATAACGAAGGAAATATCAAACAGGGTCTGCGAGTGCTGCAAACAGTTGTGAAGCCTTGGATAGACAGTGTTCGCAATGAAAGGTCGTATGTTTTTCAACAGGACGCTGCACCTGTACACAAAGCTGTGATAACATAAGAATAGATGGCAACCTATCTGCATTATCACATCACACTGAATTTGTGGCCACCTAACTCATCAAATTTCAATCCCCTGAAGAATTGGGGAAGCTAATCACATTTCTTGTGGAACGAGAAATAGTCGACATTACCACAATACCATTGGTTCCGACAAGGCCGCCATTGGCCGTGTAATGGCCGACATCCAGAAGGACCATTTATTTTGGGCATGTCAACGCATTCAAGCCGTCATTGCGGCTAATGGCGGTTACATCGAATAAACCTGTTCTTCAATCCTTCCTATACATGTATCTGTGTACCTAATTTTGTATGAATAAAATACGTTGGCATATACGATGTTTTGTTCTACTAACTGCATCGTGTCTTCAAATATCCTACGCAACCTGTATATTACATGTCCTATCTTAGCATTGAAAATTTCCAATGGTACCAAAACGATATTATTAGAACATGAACCACTGAACCAATTTCGACTATTTGCGAGCTTATAAATTACTCGTTATATTCATTCATGACACCTCTTGCAATTTTTTGATGTATTACATGCGTTATCCTGGCATTGAAAATTTTAATGATGCCATTTGAGCACGTGCCGTTGTACCGATTTCGACAATCTTCGAACTGGTTCGTGCGATGAACCATATTAATCGATTGGCCTAAAAAGGTTTTGCTGCTTTTTTCTACTTGCCCTATTTAGTGGTTCCATTCACAATTTGACAATCTATTAAATATCATTAAAGAATGAGGTGGAATTTAATTTTAATATGTAATTCTTGTTCTTTTAATATTAATTTTTTCCTTTGGCTTCTAAAATCTATTTTGAACATAAATAAGGATAATTAATCGGTTGGTTAAACTGACGATACTGCGTACAGAAAATAGGATAATTCTATTGAAAGTTCATGTATAAGTCGATGTGGAACATATCAAGTGATCACTTCTACTCTGTAAATTTTGTTCGTGAATAGATGGCATTTAAGGTAAGTTTAGAGAAATGAAAGTAAAGTGCACGCGTTCTTTTATCTCGCTTCTCTCAACCTTGCAAACATCGAATTCTGAGTCTTTGCCTACCAGTTACATGATCAATCGAATATGAAACGTCTCTCGAGAAATCAATGTATTTATGGTCGGTATCTGTTGAGGGAAATGACCATCTCACTCGTCGAATAGGGGAAGCGAACAACGTAAAAGAGAGGCTGTATAGATTAGCTCAGCGGGTTATCGAAAGAGATCGAACCTAAAAGCCACGTGCAATTGTGAACGTGTAGATTAATTACGACGAATTGATTATTCAGCTATAGGGATTCTCGAATTTCGTGAATGAAACGATAAAAAAAAGGATCGAAAACCATAGGAGATGGCGCGTTAAATGGCAAGTCTTTATTAGGGAACCAAAGAATCAATGATTTATTAAATTAAATGATTTAAAGTTTAAATTACTTAATTGCAGAACCATGTAGCGTTTAATGCTATAATGCACAAATAAACAAAGGAAACTTTTAAATGATAAGGGTAGATTTTCTATATAACAACTGGAAATTTAATACTGGATAATCAAATATGCTAAAGCTAAAAATGGAAATCAATTACTAATGTGTTTCCCTCTTTCTAACATTATTTTCCTGCTGATTTTACGGTTGAAGAAATTGTTCGCTTAACGTCAACAAACCGATGCTTGAGCGTATTGTCTTTGAAATTAAGTAAAGAATGATCTAAGAGGATTTTTCTCACGCCAAACCTCAGATGTTTAAATAATTGATGAAAAATAGGAAAGAAAATTCCACAGCCTGGGTTCGGACCAGGAACCTTCTGCTCATGAATATTACGCCAGTAGGAAAGATAGTCCAACCAGCCCTAAGGACATGTATTTAACGTTAATGCTTCCATGTCCACAGTGGCGCAATTGGTTGGCGCGTCTGCACGGTGAGCAGAAGGTTCCTAGTTCGAACCCAGGCTATGGAATTTTCTTTCCTATTTTTTTATCAAGTATTGTCTTTGCTGATAGTTCTTCATGGAGCGAATACGAAGGCCCTAGGCTATGGTTATATGATTAATGAGGGCGATACCTCCAATAAAGCTCGTTTTGATGAGATTAGCGTATAAGAAGAGATTACTGTTGAAGAATTACTCGTTGTAGTCTTGTCGATTTATGATCAACTCTGCATTTAGATGACACAATCAATACTTGTGAGTAATAATGATGGCTCGATTTCTCTTCAAGAAATTATAATGGATGGTTCCCATGCAAAACGCTTTACCACACAGAAGAAAATCGTAATATAATGATTGGCGGTTCAGTTAATATATACCTCGTATAATTAACAATATAATTGAAAATGTACGAATTTCAATAGTAGTAATTTTGAAAACTTTTCGCACAATCTGTCTTACCAAAAAACGAGCACTGTTATACAGGGTGACCCAAAGTTATCCAGCATAATTGTTTAGGAGCATTGTATGGTACAAATGGAACAAAAAATGTCCCTATAAACATTACATCTAGTTTCGATCGTGTGTGAAATATCGACGTTTGTCTATTTTCTTTTATTTAGAGTCTGTGGGGAACACTGAAGGAGGAGGTCTACAGCAATCCGCCCACCATCAGAGATGAGCTCATTTCATCCATTCAAGCTTGTGGTCGAGCAATTACATCCGACCAGATTATGGCAGCTACTAGCTCAGTTGTCCGAAGATGTAACCAGCGCGTTGGAGCTGGGGGCCACCATTTTGAGGGGCTTCCTCGACATTGATTTGTTACTTTCTTCTTATTCTTATTCCTTGTACCGTTTTAGTTTTGTTTTGTATTTCAATGTGATGTTCTGTCAGTATGCAGAATAAAAGTGATCTGCACTCTCAAGTGTTTTATTTATTTGCTTTAACAAGTCTACAAGAAAATAGACAAATGTCGATATCTCACACACGATCGAAATAGATGTAATGTTTATAGTACATTTTTTGTTCCATTTGAACCATACAATGTTCCTAAACAATTATGCTGGATAAGTTTGAGTCACCCTGTATATTTTTCATACAATGGCAACATATGACAATATAGTGACAAATGTATTTTTCCTTGTAAATTATTTATAACATTATTATACAGACATGTGATATATTTGGGTCTTGAAGTTTCGTATATGCTCACTTTAATTCAGGATGACTCTAATCTCCTGCAACCCATATTTTACGTTGTATCTCCGTAGAAGCATGTTATGAAAGATAAATGGCGTTATTGCTGATGACATAATCACGTAACACAATTAGGCATGGAGTTTAGTGTAGTGTTATTTATAGAACCCTTCCTTCAGAAGTGTTCAGGTGGCGTTTCGTAAAAGGCTTGCAATCCCAGATGTTCCGAATAAATCAACAATCCACGGTTTAGTTCAGAAATTCAGGAATACCAGATAGTGTAAATGTATGTCCACGTATGGTAGGCCATCTCGATCTCCTGATTTCTTTCTCTGGTCTTACTCCAAAAAAGTGTATACGAAAACAATCATAAAACAGTATATTATCTACAGCGCAAATTTGGTATTGATATCTTTCTTGTTCGTTAGATATAACAGGAAATTTGGGCGCAGGACTTTGTAATCATATCTTGCTCGAGAAAAAGCTGGATTCAGAAAAAAATTGTCTACTCTTTTTAAAGTTTGCCAATGCCTGTGCCACGTTGTTTATCGTAGCAAATGTTACTTTAATGAGAAGTTGTTTTCGTCGTAATTGGAACTGTATGATTGGATGGGATGGGGTTAAGACAATTTCTTGGGAAATTGGTTGTCGTATCCATATCCTTTAATTGAGTCGTATACTGTTTTCACTCAAGTTTCTTTGCAATTAATTTTTCACTCTTTATTAACCCTTTGTTTGGGAATTAGAATACAATTAAATTTGGAATGACATTTCATGACATGCATTATACCAAATTGCAGTAATCAAATCTTATCAATTAATATGTCATAGAAGAATAGCAGTCAAATATTAATTACGATTATCTTATATTATCCCCTAAAATATTACATATATATAATAAAAATGAAAACGCAAGTTACTTATTAGCACACTAATTGTATTAGCTTTTAATTAAAAATTAATTTATGAGGCGCAAGTTGAGAATGAGTTAAGCTGTTTAAAAACTTTGCTGAATAACAGGGTCTTACTTGTACGTCATCATAGATTACTGAATCACAACTGGCCTTATTTTCACCTTCTTGTAATCTTTAAAAAGTGCAGTTATTACTTTTAACATAATCTTAATTTCAATCGATTCTGAAACTGTGAATGTAATTTGTATCAGTATCATTTCAATCCGGGTTAATATTTTCAGTTTTTTGGAGTTTTCTATCACCACATATTTCTGTGTTTCTTCATATGATTTTTACATTAGTAATGTAAATATAATGATAAATGAAAAAGAAAAGAAAGAAATTGCCTGTGGCTCGTTTGCACGCTATAAAAATTTTCAACCATTAAACATACATACATACATAGTTTTCTTTGTTT
Source organism: Rhysida immarginata (assembly GCA_023313115.1). Lineage (NCBI taxonomy): Eukaryota > Metazoa > Arthropoda > Chilopoda > Scolopendromorpha > Scolopendridae > Rhysida > Rhysida immarginata. The sequence goes on from JAHWFO010017593.1 coordinate 2,470,713, forward strand.
ATCTTCAGAGATTTCCTTTTTCATAGAACTAGTTCCTGTTTAAATGTAGACTTATCAAGAATAACTTTTTCAAATTGTTAACAACCACCTAACCTGACGGTGGACATGATAATAAAACTTCCTTATTGGATGTTCAAAATTTTTAAATTTCAGAATACCTTTAACACTTTCAAAAATCCTAGAGTTTTCTTACGTGGGGTTTGTAATTAAACTGTCAATATTCAGCGCCACCTGGAGCTCGATCTCACAACTGGAATGGCATCAATTTTGGTAAAGGGACTAATGACGACATGAGAAGGATTCCGCGAAAAATTGTACTTCTAAACTTCGCCGATAGGGGAAAATGTGGCGCTATGCTGTGTAAAAAAAAAAAAAAAAAAAAAATTACAAAGAACGGACAAATGAATACAAAGACAAAATTGAAGATGGACATTCATGTTTCATTCAGCACATTTCCTTCCCCGGCAAGGACATCGACCATCTTCAATGTGACTGCCGTTCTCATGGACCACATATTGTATCCTCTGCACAACATTCTCTACGGCCGAACTTAACATATCACAAGAGATGTTCATCACAGTCCATAATATTGTCCTTTAAGACAAACTCCACCAAGATAAACCTTAGATTTCAAATAACCCCACAATCAAAAGTCAGATGAATTTTAGATCCAGGGAACGAGACGGCCATGCAAGTGAAAAACTGGCTATTTCGTACATTGCCGCAACAAGTACTGTACCGATCGACCAATGTGTGATTGTGATCCATATTGCATAACAATTATCTGATACACCTATACCTCGTTATACGTACTGATTGGTTCCAAAAACTTGGTACGTAACTCGAATATCCGTATAACGAATACGTACTTTTCAGGGTCAGTAGAAAAGTCGAGGCAATGGAAAAACGTGAGACGTTTTATTATGTAGCTCTCATCAGAGGTCACTACTATACTTTTTTAAGAATAAATTTCCGTGATAACGCTTTGACAATGCACATCAATGATTTTCGTGATAACGCTATCTCAATGCACATCAATGATTTTGATACAAAATATACACAAAGTAAATTGAATCTGTTTCAGTGTTTCTTTTATGATATAATACAGCAAAGTTAGTATTTATTTTTTATAATCTTTAGTTTATTATTTTTATTTTTTCATAAACATAATAATACACATGAAACAAAAATCAAAAATATATAGCCTAAATTAATTTATTAGAGTGGAAATAATGACGACGTACTTGACGAGGTCATAGTGCTGGCGCTGATGATCAGTATATTTCCACTCTACTCTTTATTTAATCTCGTGTGACGAAATATTGGGTACGTAAAACGAATTCGTGCCATAATTTGAAAAGTACGTAAATCGAAAAGTACGTACAACGAGCGTACGTATAACGAGGTATGGGTGTACAGTCATTATAGAGTTTGCGGCAATGACTTTTTCCTCATAAAATGACGCCTTATGGCTATAATTATACTGAAAAGTCGTAAGCTTAACGAAATTTACATTAGTTATAATAATAAGCAATCAAAAAATCTCCGCTATTTACATCATTGTGATATCATTTGCGACCTATGGAGATTTGCCGTCATTTGAAAATCGATTCTTCTTTTTAAAAAAACTGAACATTTTGATCTGCTAAAATGCCACCAAGACAAACGGGATTTAAATTTACAAATGTGGAGCAAATCAAAGTCGTCAAGGAATAAATTAACTTTATCTGCGAAGATATTTTTACCTCTGACCTCATCTTGTAACCAATGTATAATGTAATGTAAGGTTTGCATACCGCGATCGGCTTGTTTGGAACAAAACCTTACCGTATGCAAACTCTAATGAGACTGTACACTCACTCACCAAAAGTCATGGCACACCTGCCTAATAACGTGTTGGGCCCCCTCTGGCCTGGATGACGGCGGCGACCTGTCGTGGAAGAGAGTCTACCAGTCCCCGGAACACATCCAAGGTACTGCAAGCCATGCTGCCTCCGCTGCACTCCATAACGATGCTGCATTTACCAGATGTGTTGATGACGACGTGATAGATCGTTCGATGACGTCCCACAAATGTTCAATGGGATTGGAATCTGGGGAACGTGGAGGCCAAATCATTGCCGTGAAGTCGGTAGCATGTTCCTCCAGCCACTGCCGTGTCACAAGGGCAGAGTGTGGAGGCGCATTATCTTGCTGGAAGATGCCGTCGCCCGCGGGGTAAAGACAGTTCATGATGGGGTGCAGGTGGTCCCCAAGCAGATCGACGTAGGAAGTAGCACGCAGAGTGGATGTCAGATGCACCAGTGGACCCATTATATGCCACGAGAAAACGCCCCAGACCAGTATGGAGCCTCCACCTGACAAGCGAGATCCATGACTTCGTGTGGCCTACGCCAGACACGGACAGGACCATCGGCCCGATTCAGTTGAAACCATGATTCGTCGGACCAGGTAACCCTTCGCCAGTCTTCAGCAGTCAATGAAGATATTCTAAGTCTATGTTCCCTTCCCTGAGGCTACGTCACATTAACAGTCCCACCCAGGTAATAGACTTACTTTTCTCAGTTTCTCAAATTTAATTTTTTTTGTGTGTTGTGCCCGCAATAATCTTTCTTACTTATTCTTATCATTTAATTATTTAACCACTGCAGTATCAATATTCCTTTATGATCAGTTATAACAAATAAATGCATCATAATTTAAAGATTGGAACTAATTATTTTAAGAAAGAAAACAATAAATTATGATGATTCAAATTGTATCGTTTTATTTATTCAAGGATTCAATTTAGCAAACTTAGATTGTTAGTCAAATATATATGAACATAGCATGTAAACAATTCGCAATACTTCTGAATTTCCAAGAAATTTTATGATAATTGACTAAACTTATTTAAAAGGCTTTCCCAAGATTATCATTTAAACGCGCAAATGCAATAGTTCAATTTAAGTTCTATGTTCTCTCTCTTATAAAATCGAAGTGAGCTCATTTTAATTGTAAACAGGAAACATATGTTCACTTATCTGTGTATTATGCTGTCACACCTCTAGACAGTATGTTAAGAACCTGATGAACTTGCTCTGGTGTTGCTTTTGTCAACCGTTGAGATCTTGATCCGATCCACTTCTCCTCTCGTAGAACTTGGCCGTCGCTGCTCCTCCACCCCACGGCTACCACCGCCGTTATCACGTGGATTCAACAGCTCGCTCTCAGCTTAATCACTCGCAAGAGACCTGGTTGATCCTTGCACCATGTCGTGGACAATTGTCACCCGGTTGAACCGTTTCATTTGCATTTGTTCAATGCTTTTGAAACCTGGTTGATCTGCCTAGCTTGATTTTCAATGTCGTCAAAGCTCCGATGCTTTGGTTTCGATTCGCCATTCAACAGCAACAGTTCCATGCGTGCGTCGTTTTAAATGAAACGTTCACGTCGAATCATTCGATATTCACAATTGTTCATCATAGATAATTGAGAAATCAAATATGCTACTTTGCATTGGAATCATTATTGAAAGAGCACATTTGACATAGGAATCAGAGTGACAGGACTCAGTTGAGAGACCTCCCCCGAAGGAATGCACACGTGCGAGAGAGATGAGAACAAAAAGCACAGAGAGAGAGAGAGAGAGAGAGTGAGAGTGAGTGAGTTCCGCTTTTTCCCCTTTTTATAAACAACGCTCGCTGCGCGGGAAAACTTCAAACCGCGCAGCGAGCGTTGCCCTCGACCGCACCAAGGATAAAGGCGCCCCTAGACGATCAAAATTTTGATGCTCTATATTGAAGCGCGCATCAATATGCTTCAAAACGCATCAAATTTGCTTCAATATTGATGGAGGATCATATTTTCCAAAACGCATCATCAATACTCATTCAGCGAAAAATATTCGTACTGCTTGGTCGTGGTTGTTGTAAATTTCGAAATGTTTTCCAAATCGGATTTGGGTTTTCTAGCTCTGTGCGAACAAAAAAAATCAAAGAGGAAGAGAAATAGACGCTGGTCCAAAGAGTGGTACAAGCTGAGAAGCCGCTTTTTTTGCATTGCAATTGTTTTTTTGTTTTTATTATAATAATCTTTTGACTTCACACACCACAATTCCGGATAATCACGATATGCAGCTATTAGCAGGGTTGTGAAATCCCGATCACTAGAAGGGGAGCTTGGTGAGCTCGGTGGGTCAGCCATGTTCTTACTTCGCCGTCTCGCAAACAACTGAAGGAAACCTTCGCGGTCTCGCAAATAACCTTGATATTGAAGGAAATTTTGACAAAAACCTCCTAGACGTTCAATATTGATAGGACGCTTTCTTCAATATTGACAGAAAATATAATTTGCTTCAAAACACTCTTAGACGATCAAAATTTGCATCAATATGGTCTTCCATCAATATTGAAGCGAATTTTGATCAAAATTTTGATCGTCTAGGGGCTACTTAAGAAAAGTTCGTTCGTGAGAAACTTTCGTTTCTTTCTTTTGCACAAGATACAAATGACGCTCTGAACAATGAGAGATAGGCTTAATTATATTTTAAGACTAAATGCACAAAAAATGTAAACAAGAGAAAAGAACGCATAATAAAATTGAATATAAGATAATTACAAAAGAAGTGAAATTGACAGGAACTGATCATAAAGTCAAGTTCAAAACGAATTCAAATGAATATATTTGCATTTGTATTCGTGTGACATATCAGATATGTCACGAGAGAGAGAGAGAGAGAGAGAGAGAGAGAGAGAGAGAGAGAGTCCTCAGACGATACCTTCTATTTCAGCATATTTTAGGAGTCAGCTCGTGTGGATCACACAGACAGTCGGGATCAAATCGTCGCCATGTTTTTTTCAGTGATCTGGCCTGGAAATATAAATGATTTTAAATCGAGCTACACGATGACTTTGAGTACTGTCAGTATAATTACAAACATACTGTACATAAACATTATGTTAAAGAAAGAAGAACAAAGAAGCAAAGCAGAGAATCGTTGCTGCAAAAGGAAATTATAGAATAAGAGGAGGATGCATACATAGTTTTTTGTAGCTTCTATCAAGTAAGAAATTGCAAAATCAACGCCTTCTCGTGCAAGAAATTTTAAGATGTCGTAAGATGGATATTTGAAAATTGGAAAATAAATTAATAATAGGACACTCTTATTTCTATAGATAGAGATCCCAAGAGAGAATGACAAAAAAAAAAGTAAATACAGATATCAGAGATCGACAGGGGGACTGGACCCCTGCGTGAGGGTGAGTCATTCATCCCCTGCTTATCCTTATAGAAACATAAATGACTCTCCTCTGTTTCGTCACCACATGCAGGTGGGGACGAGAAGATTGGTTTAATATTTTTTACATGATTGTGGTTTAAATATACAGAAAATATGTGGAAATATAAATATATAAGGAAGTAACGAAATTTATTACAAAAGCAACATAGTTTAATTTATTTGTTAATATAATGCCATTTAAACCAGTGTCATAATACGGGGATTTTTTTTTCTAAAAAAAATAAACAAACCCGCATTCGACACGCACTCTTCCTTATTTTTGCTCGTAATAACGTTAAGAGAATAAAAATAGGCCTGTTAGGCGCTTTTCCTCTTTCTCGCGATGGAAAGGTCTGTTTACTAAGTGACAGCCGAACGAATTGGATCATTTAGACCTCGTGCGTCCACTCTACTTTCCCTATCGATCGAGGTGGGTCGGTAGAAGTGGGCGATGGGGCATCGAGGCCTCAACTGGGCGCTTACGTCGGATCACAGCGGTCACCTACCTGGCGCTGTTGATTGAACTTCTTGTTTATCAACGATTCCTCGTCGAAGGCAAACCATCGTCCCTCAACGATCGATCGATACTCTCCGTCCATCTTCCATCTTCCGACTCGGACGTCAACGATTCTTGAAGCCTCTTTCCGGAACGAAAGCAAAACAAACAACGGGCGAAGGAAGGAAAAGTGGCGATGGATGAAGCGGTAATCGGGATTCACTTTCTGTGCATAGATAGGATAGGATAGAAGGAAGAGTAAAGAAAAAAGAAATGAGACGACATCCCCTCTATCTTCTCGAACTCGCTTGATCTTCTGACCATATTTTATTGTCCTTGCTTAGCAATACAAACGTTCATCCATAAAAGCGGATAATCTCAATATGTTGCCCGCTTTTCGGTTAGAAATGCAGCTTTCTCGTCTTTCTATTCTTTTTTTTTTTTTTTTTTAATCCTCTGGCTGATGGGAGTCACCTGCTCGTGGGAGGTGCGCCATCTGTTGGTGAAAGTCTCTATTCACTGAATACATAAAATTTGAAATGAAAATCGAAAGAAAAAAAAAAGATGAAAAAACAATTGTGATCTTTTTTTTTTACTTTAGTAAATATTTTAAAAAAAACTTGCTTTGTTTACGTATGTAAAACGCATTGTTTTTAAAACAATTTAAAAATTAATTTGACCTTAGAGGAGTGTAGTATAATTAATCAAACTGAATAATTAATTGAATAATATGTAAAACAATAATGCTACAATCTGATATGTAAATTTCTTATATAAAATCAGCCGACCTGCTATAACTCTGTTGGAATTCTCCAAATATTTTATTGACTGGCTTGAAGAACAGAAATACACTGCGACTAAATAACAAATAGACCTATGCTGACTAAAATGATATGAAATATACTTGGTTAAAGACACACGGTTTATACCGCTGACTAGGAACACTTTCATGTCCCATATAGCTTGAATGCGTCGTAACAATGACTCCAAAAGGCGACGGAAACAGTCTGGTGAAAGTTGATTCTACGCCAAGACAAGTAAATCACGTAACTCTGCTCATTCGATGATTGTCACATCTTATACATGCTCTAGAGGTGATCGTACAGCCATTGTAGCATTGCTACCATGATCCAGCAACCATTCTGTGAGGCTGCGGATCCTAAGATCATGTTGATAGACAGGGGCTAGCTTCTTCGGCGCCCCCATGCAAACGTCTAAAATATGCGCCCTTTCACAGTGCGCCCCCAGGAGACGCTTACTTTGCTTATCGCTTCGCGCCGCCTCTGTAGGGTAAAGCGTAGCCATGGAAAAATATTGAGGTTTGCTGTGCTGTTGAGGTATCGTTTTACAGATTTTAGGAGCACTAATTACTGCCAAAGAAATGTTCTCCCAGCCATAATACTACCATTACCAGTCATGACGTATCCATAATCATATTGTCTTCGCCATATCCTTCTAACTGCATGGTGAAAGATAATTTCTAACTTCGCCATATCCTTCTGACCATGCTACACGATTCCAGTCATCAGGGATCCAACGGTGGTTATCATTCTGTTTTTCACAGAGAGCAAAATTTCGATATCATACCCTACTCTGTGGCCCTTCGATTAGCTGTTATGGTTCTGGATATCGATATGGCAGAGTTCTTGTGGCCTCTGCCAGTACTTTTCGATCGTTGCCTAGTTTCAAGATGCATTTTTTTTTTGTTGTTAGTGAAATAATGTATACACCTTAGGCAATATCGTAATTCACTTTTATGTATATTGTAAAGATCGCCGTTTGGGAAATGCTTTTTTCAGCCTTGCGAGGACCGAAAATCATTTTCTCATTCGAAAGTCAGGCAATTCAACGCGGTCGACCATTCTACTGTTTATCTAACAACAACTGAAGCTTAGGACGTCATTCCACTACATAGATATACTTGTTAAGGATATTTTCGTATTTTGCCTTTTTCAGTTTTTGCCACTAGGTGGCGTTACTTGTTTTTTTTTCTCTTTTCTTACTGTATTATTCAGTGAAGAAACTGTTTAAAACATCGTTTGTTTTTTTGCTCTCCTATATTCGTGTGAAATGCCGTCATTTCTTTCGCCAAATACAACTCAATGAGCTCATGAATCGCAAGTATACACTTCCTTAAGTTTGTCATCATAAATTAACAATACTGAACAAACAAATTATTAGAAGTACCCAGTAGTAATCGAATATAAAAACTAAGAAGGAACTGTGGTCTCAATCTTACTTTTGAGAATGAAGGTATAGCCTTCGAAATAACGTATTCGGCGTTCCATATTTCGGATGTATCTCGTAAGAGGGTTTTCTTTCTTATTCTGCCATGCAGGTATGAAAACGAGGTTGCCGAGAAGAAGCTCCACGTGTCTGAAAGTTTGATTGCTGTAGAATGGAAATGATGTATGAATAAGCAAGTTTGAAAGAGGGATGATAGTAGGGCTCGGATGGCTTGTACGAATATATCAATATGACGGATTTTTCCAAATAACATTATCAAGAATGTTCAATGAGTAGTTTGAAAAGCAAAAAGCGAATTGTAGTGAGAAATCTTTCTACCGGCGAAAATAGTTGTATTCGATCGATGATCGCGTGTAATGTCAATGACACAGACGTGGAATCATTCATGAAATATTGCTCAATATAAAAACTGTTACCAGAGAAATATTTCTATTGACACGATTTAAAAGTAGGCGACCCATTTGAGTCCCACTAGTCGCTGCTACAAATCGCAAAACTCGTCTACGATGGACACAAAAACATCGAAGACAACTGGAGCGAGGTATCCTGGCTCAAACAAATCCGAATTCCATTTGAAACATGGACGGGCGATTGTATCGTATCAACCGCATGAAACAATGGATCCTACATCTCTTATCAAATGTTCACGCCGATATGCCACCTTTAACTTTGATATAACACACATATACGTGTGTATCAACTTGCATGATGGAGTGGCCTCCTTCAAACAGGATAATGCTCCATAGTATTAGATCCGATTTTTCATATCGCGGCTGAAAGAGCATGATGGTGACTTCAAAGTGTGCTATGTTGTCCCCCCCCAATTCCTCTGGTCATAACTTCATGGAACACGTGGAATGACTTTGAAAGACATTTCGAAACAAACAGCCTCCTCCAGGAACTATACGCGAATTGACGGCTGTTGTCGTAAATATCTGTAGAACGTTTTCAGAACATTGTTTCTTCCATGCGTACTTGAACTAGGCAGTTTTGAAAGCCAAGGATGGTTCAATAGGTATTAGGTAGATATTTGTATTACATTTGCTACTCTTGTGATTTTGCCATATTCTTATTTTTTTTTAAGTCAGAGTAGTTTATGTTACTTTTTTTTTATTCTCAAAATATTTGTAGCAATTTCGAATTGAATCTTAGCACAGTGCTTTCGATACTGCATCATTCAAGATTTGACCTTACGAATACAGTGAAAGAATTCCATTTTCAGACGTACTGAGCATGTGTACGATATTTACTAATCCACCTGTACTTTTAGTAAAGCCAAGAATATTAATCAAATCATAGTGGAATAGTTAAAAAAAAAAGTTATTACCATGGGTGGAGATTTTTTGATTTGAAATACTGTATAAGTAGCTTATCCTCACTGTTTGCCCTTTTCTCCGATAAAACTTTATCCTAAATGACTAGAGGAATTTCAAGATGAAAAGCTTTAAATTCGTTTCCCTCTCTTTCATTTTATAAATTATGCTCTCTAATCCACGGATTTTCACGAATTGCTCAACAAATTTTGAAAAATCTCGCGATTATCAACTTTCATCAGAATTCGTCGAATGATTCATGAGATTGATCTATCGGATGGCCTGTCAGACATGCAGATGGGCCCACCCAGCTTCTACGTGCAACGAATATAGAAAATTAAAACTTTTCTATTAAGCATTCAGTAGATGGCTTATGCGTGTGCGTGCGTGCGACCATGGTTACGTGTGGGTATACTAGTCTTTGTTGGCCTGGTGGAATTCATGAAAGTGAATGCGTATCTCTGAATGTAAACGTCAGTGATAAAATAATTAGCAGTCTATTTTACAGACAGTCAAATGAAAAGATAATGCAATGAAAGGGAAAATGTGATCCTTTGTAATTGATAAATGTGGCCTAATAAATATGAGAGCAATGCATATTAATGAGAATTTTTAATAGAAACTGTGAGATAGAACGAGAAAGGACTTTCAAATTTACCTTGAATATTTAATAAATTTTATTGAAATCGAAATCCGGTTTTGTTTGTCAGTACTCGGTGTTTCCACTGAGCATTTTATTGAGGGAATTTACAGAGAAATATATGGGATAGCATCTGAATAAAGTGTATGAGGAACCTTATATAAATCCGACATTAGAGAACATATTTTCCTTAACTAAAATTAGAGTTAAATAAAGAACACACAAGGCTATCTAAGAAGTAAACAAAAATACTAAAAGTCACTCATTTTCCGATGAACAATAAATAATGCTACTGGTTATTTCATTGAACAACTTATTTAGAAATTAAGATGTTAAGTGAAAATAAGAAGGTAATCGTATATTTGATACATATATCTATTAACAAACTTCCTTATAATTGGATAACTTTAAAATTAAATAATATAAATAAATAAATATAAAAGTTAATAAAATCCCTAAATTCTAAATTCCAAAGAGAAGAAGTGATAGTAACCAACTAATGGTGAGGAATTAGTGGTGAAAGCTGGTAGAACTGGTAATAAATACTGGTTGATAGGAAGAAAAGTCTTAAGAAAAACTGGTGGTGAAAAAATTGTGATGGAGACCAAGTAGAGAAACTGGTAGAAGGATTGGTAATAAATATTGATGGTGAAGAATAGAGCTGGTAGAAAACCTGGTGAAAGAATAGGTAGAATAAATAATTCAACCAAATACTTAGCTCGACCACCTTTTGACCTAAATATTAATGGTAAATTATACTAAAAATAATTAGATTATTTCAACAATGCTCCCTTTTGTTTTTAACCTTAACAATCAATCTTAACCTTCAGTACAGATCATCATCATTCTTTGTTCAGATGCCATTATTAATTTAAAAAACTCAATTCAATCCAACATCAGCTGATGATGAGTCATGTCAGGCGCGAAGAGTTGCTGATTTTTTATTTTAATACTTAGAGACTCAAAATTACTATCAACACTTAGAAAACAATTCTTCAAAATTCAGTTTTTCAAAAACTAGTTCTTATACCAAATCTTCATCACTAGTTCTATTTTTTACCACCAATCCTTCTATCAGTTTTCACCACTGTTGCGAATCTTCACCACCAGTTCATTACTACCAGTTCTTCATCACAAATGCTTCTACAGTTCTAGGCTACCAGTTTTTAAACACTTCTCTTTCTATCAACCAGTATTTACCACCAATCTTTCTACCAGTTTTCTTCTTTTCTACCAATCATTTCTTCTGTATGAAAGTTAGAACCTCTACATTTCATTAACTTCTATATTTATTTATATATTAGCAGAGGACCCAGCGTTGCCCGGGATAATTATTCTTGCAGGTAAGCAGAACAATCTCCAGAAGTTAAATTATAACTCCAAATTGGTTAAATAATAAACCAATCAATACAACATAGAGCGAAGGGGCTTCCATTCTAAGACAAATACGACAAACAGGAATTCTAGGTGATATACCGGGACTTTATTTACCTCTTGATATCCATCTTCTCCACCGAGGAACATCACTGGATATTTTAGACCCAAGTTTTTCTTGCCCTTGACGTAGAAGCTCTTGCTCTATTCCAAACTCCCGTTGTTCAGATGTTTCAAATGCCCGTATAGCTTTTTCTGTTTTAGTTGAGAGTTTCTCTGACCAATACTAGTTCTTTCTCTTTCCTTTCCAGACACATAAATTTTTGCCAGTCGTCTGGACGTTTGATAGGGAACTCAAGGGAGACACGCATGACTCCTTTGCCTCATCAATAGACGCTGCCTTATTAATGTTCTGTCATTTCATTAACTTCTATATTTATTTATATATTTATAAATTTATGTTATTAAATTTTAATTTTTTCCAATATTAAATTTTTTTAATATACAGAGTGGTTATAAAATAACGTGAAGTATCCAGATCCTTCCAGATCCCTCGTGAGTAAAGTGGACGAAACATAACCAAATTTGATGGGCGTACATAGTGGACCATGGATTTCGATTTCTAAAAAAATAAAAATTAGTACAGTCAACCAAAGGAAATAATCCACACGAGTTTAATACTTAATATTACATTTCATGCTAATGTGTTGTTTTAATAGCTTTTTTAATTATAATTATTTAAATTTAATAATCTTAATAATGTTAACTCTAAATGTAATATTAAGTTATTAAAAATAAATTAATATTGAAACGGTAAAACCTAGAGTAAAATTCAAGTGTGGATTATTTCCCTTTGACGACTGTACCAACAGTCGCCACCAATAAAATTTTGGCGCTGCAAAATTGTATTAGTGTGAATAATAAATGATTAAATGCCAAACGACATAGCACAAATCAATTTTATTAGCAAATGAGGTTCAATATGACCACTATCGTGATGTTTCAAGAACTTCATACGATGCACGACATTTTCTACGGCGCCTCGCAACATATCGGAATTAATTTGTATCACCTGTAATGTTATTCGATCTTTCAGCATTGCGATATCGGGGACATGTCCTTGATACACAATCCCCACAACTAAATGTCACAAGGATTGAGATCGGGCGACCTCAGGTGGCCATACCGTAAGAAATGATGCCTTACATCCAATGTGGAGTGGTGCACCATCCTGCATGAATGTGGTCGAATCGAGACAGAATGTGGTCCTCGTTGCTGCAGTTGTGGAACCACGAAGTTCTGTAGCATATCGACTGGTCCACTTGCACGATTTTCCTCGTAAAAGTAAGGACCGATGATAAAAGATGCCGTAAAGCCACACCACACGGACTTTTGGCGAGTGGAGGGGCTCTTGCACACAAGCGTGCGGATTATTCGGCAGCCCAAATGCGGCAGATATGTTTGTGTGTGTTAATACCACCGTTCAAATTTAAGTGTGCTTCGTCACTCCATAAAATTTGCCACGACCATTTACCATGAACTTGGATGAGTGCTAAGAATCTCGGTGAAAAATTCAATCGGGTGGCCGCATCGCCAGGGAACAATTCTTGAACAAAAGAGATTTTATACGGGTAAAACTTCAACATCTGATGCAGGATCTTCCGCACCGTTGAGTATGGGATCTGCGTATGCCTGGATACTGCTCGAGCTCTGCTAGTAACCTGCACATTCGCCATCTCCTGTTCGATAACAGCAGTTGCAACTTCTTCAACTTTTGCTGACTAACCGCTTTGTGTCCCCCGGCCTGGTTGCTGTACTAGAGTTCTTGTAGTTTCAAATCGTTGAATCATGTTTCGTAACTTTGTTATGCTCATCGGTCTTTTTTTGCAACCTCTTTAACCGCCGAAATTCACGAAGGGCAGCATTGGCATTTTCTTTCCGCTAATAATACAGCTTGACTAACAAAGCACGGTCCCGTAAGGTAAGAGCCATCGAAAGGCAGTTGGCCTCATAATGATGAGCCTTTACTTTTATACTCATGATCACTACAAATTAATGCATTTTATTCGGTAAACAGCGCCAAAATTGTATACAAATTCCTAAAACGATCAAAGTTTGTTATCTTTTCTTTGACCGCCAGTTTAGCTATGTTCCCGAATAGATAGAAAATATGTGGCTATTATAACTTTTACTTACATTTTGAGGCTCTATCCGAATCAGAAGTCAAAATCAAAAAAATGCGAAAAAATTGGCAACAGAACGACCAACTTCGCAAATACCATAATGATAGTTTTAACTGGCTTGCGCTTGTAACACGCATTCTCAATTGGTTTTGAAATTGATTTGCTAAAAGGCTACTTCTACAAACAAGTCTTGATATTCGATTCAATTAATCTAACGTTGATGTTTTCGCTATTAACAGTTTTATTAGTTAATTTACCTTTAGTGCAGGAACTATTAAAAGTTTGTATCGAGCCCGTTGGTGGGATGGAGAAGGGCATTCAAAAGAGAATGTAGCCTGCTTCAAATGTGATCAGAAAATTGAATCATGATAATCAATACCATGCGTGGTAATTAACCGGTGGATTACGTAGGGGGACTCGATTATCAAAAATAATTTTCATTGCCATTTTCTCATTTAGTCTTTTATTCATTTCCTAAATCAATTCTACCTCTTTAGGTGTTTGTTTACCGTTTATCGTATGATTTCACGAACTTTGTTCTCATTTATAAATTACCGAAATTTTCGATTCTCTTTCATGTTTTAGTGGTTTGATTCTGTATTGTTAATTTAATTTTACGAGAATGAAAATTAATCAATTGATTTGGAATTCTCCGAAATAGGTTTGTGATTTTTAAATTGCATCACTGCACTTCACGACCTCCAAATTTCATTCTCAAACAGTTCTAATATTCTTTGCTATATATGAACCGAGAATGTCAACATGTTCTTCATAATCACTGAGCTACATAAGAGTGGAATTTGCATAATCACAGAAGTTGCCATCTATTGTAGTCTACAGTGGTCTACATTATACGATTTACTTTTAAGAAACATTCGTCATTTAATAATAATAATATTCACTCGAAAACAATGGTCGTGGTTATAATGATGTAACTCAAAGTCTCCCTTTAAAAGGAATTCTGTTTAAAACTCAAATATTTTACCTAATCATTCCAAACGAGCAGTGATAAATTTTAGATTTTATTTAACAGTATAAGAAATAAAAACTCAAAGAATTTCATTTCATGACTGAAGTTGACCATAAAGCAAAATAGCGACTCCAAGTTGTGTGGGATGTGGAATCAAAGTCAAAACTTCATTGCAAAGAAATTTCCGACGAGTATACGGAGGAGATAGAAATGATTGGAAAACAATAAAGACTAGATTCGAAAAGTTTAGCGTAATATTAGCGTAATGGGTGTTAGAAAGTTTCCCTCTACAGTGGTTTAATATTAAGTTATAGATGCTTGATATCATATTTATTCAATACAAAACATTCTGAAATAAAGCACAAGAGGTTTTCAAAGTTTCTTCAGCTGCGCCGAGAGTAAAGAGTTTTGAACTGGATTCCTCGAAGATACGCTGAAAAACAACATTTACGAATGCATGAATCTGCCTGGAAATTGCAGTACGGAGATTCTGGAACGATAGATACATCTTTGAAGATCCTTCAGATAACCCTATCACAGAGATTAAGATCAGAACTGTAGGAGGGGCTGAAAGCTTCAATGTCCCTAGCAATGATCTGATCTGGAAACGTTCCTTTAAGGGAATCAAAGATTTCCGCAGAGCCGCATGGGCGTGCTGTATCCTTGGATGTCACCTGGGATGGCGCTGATCTGAGGCCAAATTTTTTATTAAACAGGCGTCTCATTCCATCAGCTACCGGATTTTTCGTAAAATTCCTCACGTTGTTTCAACGTCTATGCTTCCTTTTTGAAATGCCAATTGAGAAACCGGTGTGGGCCTTGTGCAACGAAGTCCAAAACATAATAGAGGAAAGCTTTCTAATACATGTATGTGCCACCCGATACAGTCGTGTTTTTGAAGAGAAACTGGTAAGAAATACGAGCGGAGTTACAGAGAAGCGCTAGGAATCATTTCGATAAGCATTAAGACAGTTCAACATGCCACCAACAATATTGCTTAATGAGACTATGGCTCTATTTAGTAAGCGGCAGGTCAAATTTAAACTCCTAAAAAAAGATTGTTTGAGTTTTGCTTTCTTCTAATGTCAATTACAATCCACAACTCACTACCATTTGTTTGCGATGAATAAGTAAAATATATGAAATTTGAACCTAACCCTATATAATACAAATGTCTATTTACTTTGAAAACTATTTTGTTCCCTCCCTCCTCCTACCCTATTCTATTATTATTGAAAGCGAACTCTAATTTTTTTTTTAATTTATACGGAAAATACGGTCGTTTCACTGTGGAATCAATAATCACAATTCGTAGAAAGTATTCAAATTAACAATAAATGACATATTCAAAATATTTCAAGCTTTTCTTATTCGTTATTCAGAGTTTGGTTGGAAACTGCAAACATTCTATTTTTAACCGAACAGAATCAACATAGGTATTTTTATTATTTCCTGGAAGGATTCTTCGTTATATGCCGGAAGCAAAATAATTGATTTATTGAGTAGGTCGACGAGTTCTTTATAATCAAAAGAGTAAAAGGAAAGTCGAGTTTTTTTTAACTTTTTAAATCGAAATTTCTTTTATTAACTGCACAAGCTAAATATTCATGAATCTGATAGGAACTCTCCAGAGACGAACGAAGGAAATTCCATCGAAGCGGATTTCTTTAACTGACAATATGAAAACAAAGTTAAGTATTATTATAATAGAAAATAAGCAAAGTATCTTTCTATATATATAAAGAAGGATGTTTGTGGGTCTGTTTGTTTGTTTGTGGGTTTGTTTGTTTTTTATGCAAATCTACAGTTTTATTCCGATCTTGATGAAATTTTGCATACTTGACCTTCAAAGCATGAGGAAGGTCACTGTCTACATCAGATTTCGAAAATATAATAATTATTGATAAAAAATTGATATTCATGGTTATGGCAAGGCATATTAATGAGAAATATCTCATGACCAACAATGCAAGACAAGGTTTGTGCAACAATACTTATCAACAAGGGTATCAACTCGCAATTCACAAACACCCTGCACGGACCAACAATATATATCTCATGACCAACAATGTAAAGAAAAGTTTGTGCCACAATAGGATCAACAATGGTGTCAACACGCAATGCACCAACGCTATGCAAGGATCAAAAATATATCTCATGACCAACAATGGAAGGCAAATTTTGTACAATATAGATAAGTTTCAACTTGTAACAATGCATAGAATTCCTGTTATTCAGGCTTAGAAAAGAGAGTTCTTAGTACTTAACAATTTCTTGAAAATAATCAGTAACTGGAGATAATGGAGAGTGGAAAGACGACAGAGGAAGCAGTCCTTTAGCTCCGTGTATTGAGCAAATGGTAATTAGAAGAATTGGCGACCGCTAGACTATACAAAGAGATGAATGGCCAAGTTTTTGCTTCAAGACATCGAGAGAAGAAAGGGAATTGCAACAACATCAAGTGTACATTTAAAGTAAGATTACGCGAGTAAAAAATTATTTAGACTAGCAGTGGCATCTTTGGAGAGGTTCATCTACTGTGAGCCCTTAAAAAAATTTTTTTTCGAATTTTCATTAAGAATTTTTACTGTATTAATTCTAAGCGTTTTCATGTGTTTTTTAATAATTTAGCATTTTGAGATTGTTCTTTTTAGCTATAAGCGTAATTATCTCGGGCAACGCCGGATCCTCTGCTAGTATTAAAATATAAAACGTTTTTAAAAGGGAGAGTTTTAGTTTTTTTCCTCATCACAGTATAGTCATGACTTTTTTTGGCATTTTAATATTCAAATACGAGGAGATATCAGAAAGCAATTCCATTTAATTTTTTTTCAAAGAAATTTACAAAACATACAGATAAACGACTAAGTGCAGCTGAAACTACACTTCTTTATCTACTTTTCCACATAGATACCTTGACAACTTAGGCATGAATACAGCCAATAGCGCACGGCAGATTTGAGTTCCTTGCCAGTCTCAAACCTCTGATTCCCCAGAAATCTCTTCAGGGGACCAAAAAGGTGTAGTCCGAGGGCGCTACGTCCGGACTGTAGGCTGAATGGTCCAGAACCTCCCAATCGAAGCGTTCCAGCTTTGGTTTGACGATGTTGGCTATATGGGGGTACATACATCGTTTCCTCTTTATGGTCGCTTATTCCGAATAGCACGCCGCAGTTTAGTCAACGTTCAATAATAGATAGCGGTGTTGACGGTTCACCCACGAGGCAGGAACTCTGCAAGTGGGATGCCTTGCATATCCCAGAAAACTGTAAGCACAATCTTCCGAGGTGAAGGAGAAACACTTTTTTTTGTTTTTTGTTTTTTTCCCCGAAACACTTTACACCATTTGCACACATTCGAATAGTCCAGAGACTCGGCACCGCAAACTTCTACCATTTCTCCATGAATTTCAGCGGGTTTCTTACCTTTTGCGAAAAGAAGCTTTTTTAACAGCTTGCTGTTCTTCCACTGTAGACGATGTGATAGCGGCTCCCATTTGTAAAACTGCCGGTAGCATTTTAAAGCGCGTGCGCAGGAACAATTCCTGTTATGCAATGTCTGTGCATGTACTCAGCCTTTCTTTATTTGGCCATGTTAACTTTTACACAGCGACTACATTTTCCTCGTAGCATTCGTAAAATCAAAATTTTACGATTTAGCAAAAAGTAAAAGAAACTCGGAAATTTAGGTCCTATGAAAAAATTAGGCTTGAGGACCGTGCTTTCCTTGTTCATTATAAATCAAGTAATAATAGTAAATTATTGCAATCATTAAAAATGCAATGGTAGCTCAGAGTAAAGATAGTGAAAATTTATCTGTTCTGCAAATATGAATTTTCCGGAATTTCACGGTATTCTCACAGAGAGCGCAACTGTTGTAATCTTTCAAAATGGTGTCAGTTAACGAGCTAATTAAATTCTAGCATGCGCAGAAAGAAACTGTGGTGGACAATTCCAAATGTCTGTATATTATGCAAATTGTATATAAAAACCATTATTGCCGGGCGCACTGACAAGAGATGTTTAAAGTTTCAGAAAGTGGAGAGACGTATTCGCATGTTTGGCTGCGCTGTGGGAAATCTGCTACAGCCAACAACCCAGACAAGTTAAATTGCGCCATCAACTCTGGCATGCATCATTATCGGTGCATCACAAATTAATATTTGACTATTCAGCTTTCAGATAGTAACGAAAGCGCGATTGCAAACGGAAAAACAATCGCCTGCATATAAAGTAAAAACTTTTAGCAAAAAAGCATCCGAGATGCGTATTTCCAGGCTTCATCCTTAAGCAGTTGCCATATTGGGTTGGACTGTGCTCGTCCATTTCCATGTATTTTCATCTTTTTGATTCGCTTAACAATGCATTGTGCAGGGCATTATTGAAGATAATGCATTATTTTCACAAGTGTGAAGATAAGGGCATTATTTCACCAAGCGTGTGATGTCAGATGGAAATCAAGTTTTTGGCATTTTTAATCTAAAAAACTCAGTTTTAAGATACATGCACTTCTTTCGCACTGGCGTAAGGTCGTACAAATTGATTGTGTGGAAAAAATCCTATATGCAAAAGAAACATTATTTTACAGTGTTGGTAATTTTCCTACATTTTGTATATATCGTTCCCGAGGACAAAAATGTTTGACATTACTTTCTGAGTAACCCTCGTAAGTTTTGTTTTCCACATTTTGAGATAATAAAATGTCTTACAAAAACGAAAAAAATATATATTAAAGAGAAATTTTTTTTTAGAAAAAAAATATTAAAAAAATTGGTGAAATGGAGAATTGGGGAAGACTGGGGAAAATAAAATGAAAAAATAAATTGAACAATTGGCTAGGGTGTCATTGAGAGTGAAATAGGCAGTTGACACACTTTTATTATATCTATATTACTTCGCATATTTTTCATTTTTGCAAATTATTCCACACATTTAATAGTTTTCCACCCCATCACCCTTTTTTTTCTATTTATTCGGGCGTACGTTGTTTCGCAGCATGTAATGCAATTTCACAGTATTTGGACTCCTTTGTTTCTCTTCCTCTGTGTCTATCTAGCTAGCTATCTTTACATCCCTTATTCGGCGTATTTATTTATTTCCCCTCTTCTAACTCTGTATCCTTCCTTCTCCCTCCTCTCTCCGATGCATTTATTCCCGTTCATGTTTTTCGTAAAAGAGCGTCAAATATTACGAGCGAAATTAAAGCGTCCCCCTGAGCAACATTATTGGGCTTGTGTCGCCTGGCCGA
This sequence comes from Rhysida immarginata, assembly GCA_023313115.1. Classification (NCBI taxonomy): domain Eukaryota; kingdom Metazoa; phylum Arthropoda; class Chilopoda; order Scolopendromorpha; family Scolopendridae; genus Rhysida; species Rhysida immarginata. Next base: position 2,490,443 of record JAHWFO010017593.1, read on the forward strand.
TCTTTCTCTCTCTCTCTTCCTCCTCCCCAATCTTCCCGAACTTTTTTTTTCTCTATTCTATCTTTTTTTTTTTTCCCCACTCTCTTTCTTCCCCGTTTCTTTCATTGGACCCTCATTGCTGTCGAGGTATTGGTTGTCTCCAGGCTGCATCTGCGACACGCAAACGTTTTCTGCGCTACGTTTATTCGACTCTCTTGTACGTTCTCCTGCAATTCTTTTCTTTATATTTTTTCTCCCCTTTCCTATTTTCGTTTTCTGTCCCAATTACGTTCTCCAACGGACACTCAATCAGCAAAAAGAAAATTGTGATTCTCTATCGTATTTTAAATTTACCCATCAGATTTCAAAAGCGGTGGTTGTTGTCTTCTTTTTTTTTCTTTTTTTCTTTTTCTTCTTCCTATTTTTTGTTGGTCCTTCATTCGCTTTGTGTTAGTTTACTTTTTTTATTTATTATTATCATTATAAAGTTTTATTTATTGTAAGAATGAAATTTTTTGCAATCACTTTCGTTTTTGTAGTTCATATAAATAAAAAAAATAAAGACTGGGATAAATTGTGAATGCTTGTCCTTTTTTTTAAAATCGATTTTTTTTTTTTGGACTTGTAAGCTTTAAAGGTGGCGAATTTATTTTATTAATAACTTAACGTTAATATTAGAAAAATTAATCTGCTATATTAATTATTATAATAAGAAGTGTTATAATAATAAGATATTAGGATTATTTTTACGAAGTCTGCTTTTTTTTTTCTTCAGTTTGCATTAAAATCCCTCTGTTTAATAAAGGAAACGCTGAAGAAGAAGAAATATTGTTAAATTAATAAAAACTAAATACAATCCTTTTATGGGATGGAATAATAAATAATAACTATCCTATGATTTGCAATAATATTTCGAAATAAAAATATACGTCAAAATTTAATTTCCTCTAAAGTTTGCTTTTTTGCCTCCTTAAAAGGTTTTCGAATTTATTCTTATTCCTTTTCTGGCAATCTCTGAGAAAAATGATGCCAAAAACTTGCTTGCTCTGCATAATATTATAAAACTAGTAGATTATGTGCTTTTATTATAACCGTAAAATAATTATAAGTAATTGCTAATAAGTTGCGAGTAGTAACTTATAATAGGTTGTATGCTCTATTTTTACAAATTAAAAAAAACTTCTCAAAAATTAATAGTAAAAACTTCTCAAGTAAAAATTAAGTTTTGAAGTTTTTCTCAAAGATTTTAGCGTGTAAATTTGTTTGTTTTTTTATTTATTTGTTTATTTATTATTAGTAAATAAATACAATAGTGCCCTAACCGGGGCCAGAATGGCCAAACGACCGAGGAGTTAGGTCCCCGGGGCACTCACAAATATTTTATAAGCTTTATTATTATTATTGCGCATGGTTACGGTTTGGTGGCAATAACCAGGCATTGGAGTAAATATAATGCAAGTTTACTAGCTTTAATACGTTTCTTGCTGCCAGGTTCAGTTTGCAAAACGGTATCGACAGCAATTTGTAATTTCTTTAGTATTAAAGGCATTATTAGTAGATGTCTGTTTAATACGTTTATCAGTCTCTTTTATAACAGATCATTCGTGCCCGACATAACGGGCGATTTCAAATTTCACGATATAAAAAGGGTCCGGGGCGATTATGTTATCAGATGCCCCCTTAAATGGAGGACTAGATCCCGTTATGAAATTAATCACTAATTTTAAGACGAACTTAAGTAAGTGCAATCTGGACGATTTTAAGGATAAGCAATTGGCTTTATTTGATTCAAATTTTTAGTCGTTTTTTGTCTTCTTTTTTTTTCTCCCAAGCTTTCTCTGAATTGGCCAAGGTTTAGGCCTCGGTTCAATTATAATAGTGTGTATTGTCATTAATTTTCTGTCATTATTTTTTTTTTTAACTTTTCCCTTAGTTTCTTTTACATGTGTATTTTATTATCCCCTTTTTGGGCTCTGCCTATTGTACGGTTCCGCAACTTAAAGTACAGGGTGATTATAATTAAAGTTACGATTTCAAAAATCGATAATTTGAAAACTACTCGTCAGAATGACCTGATATTTTAGCAGAACAATCGTGAGGCAATGGAATTTTGTTTGGCGAAGGAAAAAAAAAATAGTTCCAAAATCTGCCGATAGATGGCGCTGGCAGGGTTCACATTGTCTGGAGATATGCAAATTGCTAATACGTGACATGCGCAAACCCCTGAACTCTATTGTTGCCTTTTGGCTAGCAACATTCCTGTGTTTCACGAATCCATTTTTGGTTTTTCCCCTGACATTACCCTTAACTTACTTTCGCGCGCTAACGGTGCTATCCATAATCCACTACCAAACTGTACAACGCCTTTAATCTTTTCTATTAATTTTTTTCTATTTATTAATGTGGTTCCATCTTTTGATATTTTTAAGGTTTTTATTTTTTATTAATCTCGCACCTTTAAGGATTCCTCTTGTTGGCTCGTTTTTCGAGAGAAGCTCTTATTTTTCTTCTTGAATTTGCTTCATCTAGTCTTATTCGGTGTCACATATGCACACATTAAAATTAATTGAATTTATGAAACTCCAAGGTTAAAGTAATAAAAATTTGAATTTCTTTTCAGTATTTCGATCAAAAATTTAAATTCATTTTCTTCAGTCTTATTCGAGCAGTCAGCAAAATGAAGCCTGTAGAAAGATTGCTGACTGCGAAGAATGGCTGTCTTCTAGTATTAAGTATTTCATAAGATTGAAATCAATTGAATACTATTTTACATTTATTACGCTGTCCTACTACAATGGATCAATATAAATCTAAACGGTGCCTCAAATTGATAGTGTCTCATTTTGTTAAAAAAAAAATTATATAATTTATTCTGTATAAGTTCTCCTTAATTTACGTGCGGATGAAAACTATATGAATAATCTCACGTGCTTATATCATTGAAAGTATTTTTTTTTCTTTTTTTTTTCTTCCGTACATATTAATTCGCTAAGCGCGAAAGTATTTTCTACCTTTCCTCTTCTGAATTTACTACAGCAGCCAAAAGAAAACTGTGCTTAAAAAATGTCACTTGAATGACAAGTTCCTTGATTTTTCCCTCAGATACTGTTGAATTGGGGCTATCAGGCTTGATATCGTTTTTTTTGAGCTTTAATTACAGAGACTTCGATTGGCTTTGTGTTTACCTTTCGCCAACCCCGTTGACCATCTGCCACTTTAGTACGAATTGCATGACTGCAGAAAGCAAACGCCACTTCTGTTGACGGACTCTTTTAGCTGCTGTCAAAAAATAAATAATGGGTGTCATTAGCCGAATACAAACAAACCCAAAGTAACATAACGGTTCTAACGCTCACGTGACATCGGCCATTGTATTAAATAAAATAATAAACCAGGTTTTCTCTTATAATTAACTTAAAAGCTTGCAGCAGTTTAGTTTACGCCTAAATATTTTATAAAAATATAAGACCTTATATAAATAAATCTTTTCATTTATAAAATGCGCATAGTCATGCAATCCATGGCGTAAATAAATATTTTATTTATTTTACACAAAATTTTTTACAACGTTGTTCAAGATTAGAATGCTTCTTTAAAATTTTTGTGATTTTATATTAAAAGCTAATTACAAAATGAATAAAATGTTTATTTCTGATGGATCTGCGAACCGACAGATATTTTTTAACCTTTTTTGAAAAACAAATATTTGTCATTCTTCTTTTCTTAAATGAGTAGAGCTTTGCCTCTGAATTAGGAACAGAAGTTCAAGGAATAGGAAGAAAACAAAAATATTTGGATGAAGAAGCTATTAATACGGAGGGTTGATTCAGATAAAATGAGACGACTTTGCAGTTCTGTTACGATGGTGTAATACCATGGCGCCACCATCGGTTGTGTTCGATGTGAGAGCCACGTTGTTGGACTATCGCCCGGCACCGTAATTTCTACTGAAGTAGGCTGAGTTTGAGGGACTCCATGGGAAGTTCGTTCCACACCTGCTGACACACTTTCCATAGCCCATCAACGGTTCTTGGTCGGCGACTTCCGAGCCGTCGTTTCAGGAGACCAGAACCACAGAAATCCATCGATGATGCGTCAGGAGATTTTACAGGCACATGAGAGAAGGGAATAACTCGTATGCCCGTCTCCTGTTCCATCTGCCTGTAGTAAGCCACAGATGACTTGGCAATGTGGCTTGATGCCTTGTCCATGTGGATCCAAACTTTTGCGCTTTATGACGTCGCTCCAGCCCAAGATTGTCATAAAGTAATTCTGGAGACTGTTGCCTGTGAATACCTTTCCTTTGCGCTAGACTTCTGTGTGTGTGGATTTTCTTTCAGCACTTCAGACCGGATTTCTCGCACCACCTGAGCTGGGCGTTGTTTTTTGGCTGGGGCTTGTTTCTGGTCTGTTTCTCTGCTCGTCCACGTTCATTAGATGGTTGCAATTTGTTCTGTTTGATTATTCGACCCACAATAGCTTTGAATATCACAATACCATTTCGTTTGCATAATTCCACAATGCACGAAAGACTGAAGTTAGCGTCGGAAAGGCCAAACATATACCCTTCCCAAAAAGCTGTGATTTTTGGAAGCCATGTTTCAGCACGAAATGTCCCAAATAACAGCAACAAGTGTATACAAAGCTAATCCCCATGAATAGTGGACGAGTCATGCAAATCACATTCCGTCAAGGTCATACGCGGCGTTTAAAGTCGTCTCATTTTATCTGAATCAACCCTCCGTAATCGTGTTTACTTTATTGACATAAAAACATACAGCCATTAGAAAAATACGCTGTGGGCTAGATTTTTTTATTTTATACAAAAATTTAAAGACTGGGACCGGACTGTAAAATACTAACTGAATCAACAAATTCGTTGAAAGGAAATAAGCAAACGAAATTGGTCAGTTAGCTTCTATTTTTAAATTTAATATAACTATTACAGTATCATAGTAGCTTCTCTATCTATGAAAGTGTTGATATGATGGAAACATGAAAAAAAAGCTATTAAAAATTGCATCGAATACAGATTGACTATTTTATCACCACAAAATATTTGTCTTCTTCTATATGTTACTGGCCTAGTCCCCTGTGCCTTCAAACTTGGTGCCAACGCAATAATACAAACTGCATCGCCTTTTAGGAATAGCACGAAATATGAGACAGCTTTGCCTGAAACATGAAGATTGTTCCGTCCATTTCAGAGTTTGACAAATATAGGAGAATGTTTGCCCCAATAACCTGTATAATGCAATATACCAAAAGCTTTGTCGTAATTCAAAATGTCAACAAACTCAGCCATGGTGCATCAAGTTTATATATTAAAGGGGTTATCAAGTATTGGGGGAGGCCGTGGCCTGCTGGGCTTTCAACGAACGCAACTTCTGTGAAGTTAAGCAACATCAGGCACGGCAATTCACTGGATGGGCAACCATCAGTGACACACGATCTTCACCCCCCCCCCCCCCCCGGCTGCTGCGACCATCAATACAGCAGTTGTCAATCCAAGTCCATCCAGGGACCCAACTCGTCGGCCTCTGGCCATACAGGCCCTGGAGGGAAGTATTGGATGTTCTTGAATAATAAAATAATTATTTTGGCGCGATTTGCTATCCCGAATTGTTTTTCACACGTGTCTTTTGTCTGGAAAAAAACTAGAAATTACAAATTGCTGTTTTGTGTAAAAATTGTTTTGGCACTTATTTGTACTTAATGTCCAGAAAAATATTGTCATGATTCAATTAGATCATGAAATGACACGCTGAGTCCTCCATTCTCACTTTCGCTTTTTTCATTTAGCGTTATTTATTCGTAATGAACAAATTGCTCGAGAATGAGTAAAAACTAATTTTACAATGCCTGCTTCTGTTAAATTTTAACTTATATGCGCCAAACTTGGTTACGTGAAGGAGGAACACTGATCGTTTCATAAAACAGGCTCCGTAGCGACAATTCTGATGAAAATTCAGGGAAAGAACGGTGTCAAAATAAAAAAAATCGAAGAAAAAATTGGCGTCATTATAAAAAAAAACGATGCTTTTAATTAACATCATTATGGTAATGCAGTACCATGCATTCTCAACATGTTTATATCCGATTTTAGAGTCACGCCTTTTCTCATTCTATAAGTACAAGGTGTACGCAAAAGCATACCGCAGTTTGAACGATTCTTGTAGCGAAGGGATATGAGAACAAATGTTACGAGGGGAGTTCAATAAGCAATGCAACACATTTTTTTTTCTCGGCCAATTTTGGACATTTCTGGTGGAATATTTTCAAACATTTCCGCTTCGTCTCGTAAAGTTTCATTGATGTCCGATATGTGACAGCGCTATAGTGAGCTGTTAAAGTGGAGTCTACAATGGAGGTGCGTTCCAAACAACGGGCTGTGATTGAGTTTCTTTTGGCGGAAAACCAGGACATCTCAGATATTCATAGGCGCTTGCAGAATGTCTACGGTGATCTGGCAGTGGACAAAAGCACGGTGAGTCGTTGGGCAAAGCGTGTGTCATCATCGCCGCAAGGTCAAGCAAAACTGTCTGATCTCCCGCGAGCTGGCCGGCCCTGCACAGCTCTGACTCCTGCAATGTCGGAACATGCGAACACTCTCATTCGAGCAGATCGACGGATTTTCATCTGTTTGGCCCAATGAAAAACGCAATCCGTGGGACGCACTACGCGGATGATGAAGCAGTTATTGATGCAGCACGACATTGGCTCCGACATCAACCAGTGGAATGGTACCGTGCAGTGTACAGGCCCTCACTTCAAGGTGGCGTAAAGCCGTAGCATTGAATGGAGATTACGTTGAAAAATAGTGTTGTGTAGCTAAAAGATTGGGGAATAACATTGTGTATTTGAATGCTGAATAAAACAACCCCCTTTTTCAGAAAAAAATGTGTTGCATTACTTATTGAACTCCCATCGTACATTGGATAATAAAATAAAAACACACACACACCGATAAAGACAAAACAATTTTCTTCTTGTTTCTATTATTGTAATTTAAGAGGCTATATAGCAACAGAATAGCTCCCCATCAGAATAACTTTATTACGATTTTTTTCTTCTATATGTTGTTTAAAAGAAAATAAACCGTAAAATGACGTATTTGAAAGTAAATCATTAACAATAAGAAATGCAACAAATGAAATTTCAAATGTAAATTACTAGAAATATTAAAAAATAAATAGTTAATAAATACAACTGAAAAATAAAATAATTAACAAATAACAAAAAATAGAAATATTAAAACAAATATAATGGAAAAATATGAAAACAGATTAAGTTCGTTTTAATGTGATTTTGTCCAACTCTTATTTGATGCGCATAAGTTTGCTCTTTTTCTCTTAACCCAAGTCTGAAAATTATTCCCAATTCAGACTTTGCTTTAGGTTGAACGGCATAATATAACATGCACCGTAGATCTTGCAGTAGTATAAATTTTTCATTATAACTTTTGAAAATTCACCAACTCCGTAGCTTTTAATTGGCTATGCACTAATAATTTTGTAATAAAATCAATTAACGGAGAGAGTTTACTGCTCTCATAATTATTGTAAGAGGCGTTAGAGAATTTTTGTGTAAAAGTTCATTAAGAAATGAAGCATAATCGTAATTAATAATAATAATAATAATAAAAGGTGAATAGTAAGTTAAAATCGATAATAAACATTTTTCTACAATATATAGATATTTTAATGAAAATTTTGTTTTCATGTTTTCATTTTTGTACATAAAATCGATACGATTTACTACAGACAGCGGAGATTGTGTCGGCAAATATAAATGCGGCCACTGGAATTCTTGATCAGCTTTCGCTAGAAGGGATTAAATGTTATTGGAGATTTACTGATCTTTAATTAATAGAATAGAATGATAATCTTGAGAAGCAGCTCATGTGTTTTTGATCTCGGAATATCTATCCGTGGGCAGAAAGCAAATAGATGTTCTCTAGTGTATAATTAAAAATAACTTTTTTTCTGTTTTATAATATGAAAATTCTCTGCAAGCAGTTAATATGATGAGTAGAAAGTATAAAAAACTCATTTTTTTGAAATTTGATTAATTAGTCAAAACTTAAAAGAATAAAATGCTTTCATTTGATCCTATTCGACTTTTATCATTAGTTAAACAAAAATATGTAACATGGTATTTGTCTTTTTTTTTTTTAATTTTTGTTATTTCGATTAGACAATAGGTCGAAACAAACGTTTCTCTGTAAATACATTTCTGTTACCATACTATGGTTGAAATTTAAAATTTTTTTTTAAAAATGATCTTAAAATAGACCATTTCTTAAAATAGAACTTAAAATTCATGAGCATTAGATTTACATTTTAATTTAATTAATGGAAAAAAAGTTGGCTAGAAAATCTAAGTAGGAAATTAATTTTACATCGTTCTAAGACTCTTCAAAATTTGGGATAATGTTTTGCCTTAGGTAATATTGGATCATGGCTGTATCCACTATCTATTTAGAAAGAGAATACGATCGAATTAACGGGAAAATGATTTATGGCTAAGATAAATAAATTAATAAGACATAGCTTTGGAATTATTTATTTATCGGCAATTCCCCCTCTTTAGCAGCTGTTGGGGGGAAGTAGTCGGTCCTAAATTGCAAGAACTTTCTATAATTAAGAAGCCCCAAAGACGTGACCGAAATGGCGAAAACATTTGTCGAGGTCCGTAAGATGAACAGACTTTGACACCTGGAGAGTCGAGTTCGGCGCTTTTGTTGAGATTCTTTGAGTCGATAATCAGATTGGAAGCGACGTTTAACCAGCGACTTTTATTCTGCCAGTCGGGAGTAGGTTAGACTCAAATTACATTAAAGTAATGGAGCCTTTAATAAATGATCGAATAATATTGCGGCATGAATATTTTAGAAGCAATTTCTGGCTCCGGGTGTCAGCTCCGGTGGTGCTTAGAGTTTCCGATCGGAGCGCGGTGGTTAAGTTTTATTGCTTCAGCTAACTTACAGCTCCTCGCTCGTGAAGAATAGAGAGAGAGAGGATTAATAATTCTCCTTTTCTATCTGTGATCGAGAACTTTCCCCGACAAATAATCGACAGCCAGGGTTTCGCGATTTGGAATGCGCCGACCGAACGGGAATGTTATGCATCGAGCGTTTCATTAATGCTGGAATCTGCAAGAGCAATGCGAAAAATACAATAAGGCAAGGAGGGAAAGAGGGCTTTACTTTCCACTGCTCAGGCTATTCTAAGAACACATATAAGCATTATAATATCATGGTATATGAAATCAAAATATATTTTTTTTAATATTAGAATTCCGTCAACGGCGTATATATCGAATATTTGTAACGTACAGTTAAAACGTAGATATCTTACTTGTCTTTTCATATAATTACAATTAAGCTACTTTCAGCCAGGAGACTTTTGAACCGTACTTTTGAATTGCCATGTATATTTACTTTTAATTAATAATCTACATACAACAACATAAAACTATGGGAGTGTCCAATTAATAAATTTAGCTATTGTTTCATTTTTATTCCAATAATGTGTAGCAGTTGAACTTGGGAATTTAGATGGATAAGTCCATTTTTTTCTGGGAAGAATTTAATAAAAATAGTGGGTGACATACCAGAGCCATGACTAACAAAACTACAATATATATTATTATAAGCCCAGTATACCTATTGTAATTTGTGAGCTGTTGCCCTGATACTTCGATTTTCCTTCTTGTTTTTTTGAATTTTTGAGAATTTTAATTTTACTGTAGAAAATAGCAATAATTTAAAACTGCTATGTACTGCAAGTTCTCCATCAATTTCACCAAGAGGACAGCATAGAGAACTATCCATTTCATAATTTAAAGCTGTCTTAATTCAAATTGAACTTCGTGCGTCTGAAAGTGTTATAGCGTTAGATTAATAATAATGGTAATAATAATAATCTAAATGCCGAAGCCCAACACGGAGTTTTTATTATAAAAGACAGACACAAACATCCATGCCCCAAGAGTGATTCGAAAAATTTGCAAGAACGATAAGATTGGTGAGTTTAGTATCAAATGCATGCCACTTTAAAACTGGTTTACATGTGATTGCACAATGTTGCATCAGATAAACAATTGTCCAAACAATGTGAACCATCAGAGAAACGTACAGTCAGATGCATTTTTGTGTGTATGTAAACAGGCTTTTAATAGAAAGTTGACCTCTACTACATTTTTTGGTAATTTCCTTCAATTTCTTGACAGGTAACTCCTAATATAAAGAAAGCTCCATTAAATAAACCGGTTCAGTATGAAAATGTGATACAGTAAAGATAGCTCCTTTTTAACTTAATGTATCACAACCTAAAGAAGCCGGGTACAAAAAGCAAAACCGATATGTTCTCTAAATCAATAAATGCGTATTGTAAAGCGTCTATCTCTTTTACTAAAAGATACAATGCAAGATTTTCTCATAATTATGTTGATAACCTAATTAGTAGAGGAAAAGGGGATAACGTTGCCCCCTCCTGGTAAATTGCCCCCTCCCCCAGCCAAATAAATCATATAGGAAATAGGTAGGATATCCAATAAAGCAATAACTCAATAACTAGGTGTAAAATTTAAGGTATAATATCGTTTCCTATTGACTCATCTGTCATGTAAATATTCAAATACGAGATATCAGAAAGTAACTCCACTTATTTTTTTAAAGAAAATTATCTCTATACAGGTAAACAACTAAGTGCAGCTGAAACTACATGTCTTTATCTACTTTTTCACATAGACAGGTTGACGATTTAGGCATTTATCCCAACGCTGCACCTGTTTCAGAATACCCCGTTCATAGAACTCCGTCGGGTGTGAATACATCCAATGGCGTACGGCAGATTTGAGTTCCTCGTCAGTCTCAAACCTTTGACCACTCAAAAATCTCTTCATGGGAACAAACAAGTGGTAGTCCAAGGTCGCTAAGTCCGGACTGTAGGCTGGGTGGTCCAGAACCTCCCAGCCGAAACGGACCAGTTTTGCTTTGACGACGTTGCCCCTATGCGGTCGTGCGTTGTCATGAAGAAGTCGAACATAGTTTCCTCTTTCTGGTCGCTTATTCCGAATAGCACTCTGCAGTTTAGTTAACGTTTCCAATAGGTAGCGGCGTTGACGGTTGACCAACGAGGCAGGAACTCTGCGAGTAGGATGCTTTGTATATCCAAAAAAACTATAAGGAGAAACTTTGAATTTTTTGCGAACCGGAGAAAGTGAATGTTTCCACATCATACTTGCAGTTTTAGGTTCAGTTGTGCGGTGCAAGACACAGAACTCATCTCCTGTGACAATGCCATTTAGAAACGCATTTTCCTCCTGGTTGTACGGCTGCAGATGTTGCAGACTGCACGCCATTCTGTTGCCGGCCTGAAACCTCCCCCAGGGATCACCGGAGGGAGGGTCACTCACTCACACAAAAGTCACTCACACACGCGTTGATTGGTTGCTGCGTGAAAACAAACTCTAAGTCCTGGTCTCAGGCTTTTTGGAATCCAACGCGAACAGACTTTGCGGTATCCAAGCTTCTCATGCACCAAATCCCATGCACAACCATAGGATATGTGAAACGTTTCACTCACTTTTTTCAGGGAAATGCGACGGTTTTTTCTGATTGTGTTGTTAATATCCTGGCTAATGGCTTGTATTGCCGCTGACGCAGGCCGCCCAAAACGCTTTTTATCAGCAAGGCTAACTCTTCCTTCTCGAAACATTTTACCCCATTTTACACACATTGGAATAGTCCAAACAGACGGCACTGTAAACTTCTACCATTTCTCCATGAATTTCCTCGTGTTTCTTACCTTTTGCGAAAAGCAAACTTATAACAGCTCGCTGTTCTTCCACTGTAGACGATGTGATAGCAGAGGCCAGTTGTAAAACGACTGGTAGCACGTACTGCGCGTGCCCAGGAACAATTCTTATTATGCAATGTCTGTGCATGTACTCAGCTTTCTTTTTGGCTATGTTAACTTTTACACCGTGACTATATTTTGAGAAAATGAGCGAGAAAGAGTCAGTCAAGGTCAGGTTGGCTGAGGTTTCTAACACACTTGAATTGCAGTGAAGCAACCTATCCAGCCCAACCTGAACTTGAGTGACTCTTTCTCGCCCATTTTCTCAAAAATCTGAAGGGTGTGATTAAAAATTGTTTTTAGACTAATGTGGTGTTGCTGTACAGGGTAGCAATCGGAAATTTTTCTCTATCTTTAATATTTTCGAGTTAGCAAATGGATGACCTTAAATTTGGGGATCAAAGTCAAATTTGAGTGCGGCAATGAATTCCCCACCCCTTTTACCTGTAAACCACACTCATCAGATCTCGCCTACCTGGCACCTTTGAGATATCTGCCATGTTACCAGACTTTTTGACATCCTGTATATTTTTCCATACATTTAAAACGGCCCTCCCGGGGGCCATAGTACGTACGCATGACTGACCACAAAAAAAACATATGTTTATTCCAAAATTCTGAGCATTTTATTTATTTCAAAAAATTGTACTTCATGCCAAAAATCATTTTAAGATTTCAATGTAGCCCCGCCCACCCCCCGAAGGGGAGAGGTGGGAGTCAATTTTGATGTTGTTGAAGAGCTCTTTCAAAAAATACGTATTGAACACGTATTTTTTTATTTTTTGATCTGACGTGTATTTCTCGAGATATTCCCGTTCGTGTACCCCTCTTCGATTTTTGTCGATTACAGCGCATCTTTTAAAAAAAAAAATGATTTCAATCATATGTCAAATTAATGTATTTTTTCCTGGAGAATCCAAATATGTAATAAAATATGGGGTTCCCATTTAAGATTTCTTTGTTACCCCCGCATGTATTCGATTTTGGTATCATTTGATAGGAACCCATTCGATTTTGGTATCATTTGATAGGAACAAATTAATTTCAAACATTTGTGATCAGATGCTCAATTTTTGAGCTATTTCATTGTCTTAATCCACACTCTTTACGCTATAGTACCTGATTTTAGAATAGCTTATAAATTTTTATTATTACTAAAAAAGAAAATTGAGGCGCCACATCTGTTCCTCTATCATATCCAAAAGACCAGTTTGATTCTGGCTTTAAATCTAGCAAAAAACAGATTAAGTATTTCAACAGAACACACAAGGACAGAGGTACGGTGAAAGAAACACAATTACCTTTTAAGCATACACCTGCCGAAATTAAAAAATTATACGCCAAAAGAAATTAAAAATTTAGGTTTTAAAATTCACCACGCATCTCATAGCATATTAAAATTCGTATAAATTATTTATCACAGTGGTTTTACAGCGCAATGTCTGCTGTCTGCTGTGGCCTACACAAAGTATTCTAGGAGGTTTTGAGATTATATTTAATCAAGTAGAAGATACGCTTTCATTATAAACATTAAATCTGGAATTGAACATTATCTATATATATTATGAAAGCACTCCATTAATTTCTGAAAATATAAAGCTGGATAACCATTCACTCCTTTAATAATACAATCACGAATTTTAAATGGATAAGTGGAAAACGGGCATAATGTTATTGATTTAATACAGTAAACTGGAATTAAATTTAAAATTTTCATTTCTCTGAATAAATGAAATAAGGGTTTTGGCGGAATCGCAAATAAACTCAATAATTCAGAATAGATAATCTTAAAATTATTTAATAGAAATAAATCCAGGTTGCTTATTCCAGTATTTAAGTCATTTATTAAATGAGAGAACGTTTTGATATGCGATAGGAAATTCTAAAATATTCATCCTTTAAACAGTGCACAATTGGTAAACAATTTGAACTATGACTTGTCGCAGAATTTAGGGAAATACGGTTCATTGAAATATGAACCGAAGACTTTTGAACGTTCACCTATGAATATTTCATAGAGATAACTAGTTTGAAAAGCTTTTATTGTCATCGTTTGAAGATCGCAGTTACTCTACATTATGAATAAATAAAAGAGTTCATTATTGTATGATGCGCGGATTACATTTCCACTATTTCATTTTAATCATTGTGCATGAATAATGGAAAGGAACATGCGAAACATTTTAATAAAGCAAACTATAAAGTTTAGCGATTGCTTTTGGGTCTGGTGTGAATAATGGCGGTGACAAGGCCTTCGCCAGAACGAAATTAGCGAACGATTATTATTGACTGGCGATTTCCATTCGATAACAGAGTTAGCGATTGCATTACAGAGGAACAAACCAGGCGATGGAGGGCGCTGTGAGGCGAAGGACCCATTGAACTTTTGGGGGCTTTCAAGCTCCTTTAGACTGTGCATTGAATTTTCCTGTTTTGTCGATAGGAGAAAAGATGCTGGTTGTAAGACATATCTTTCTGAACAAAACTTCAGCCTTCTTTTTCTCCGTTTCTATTTTTATTTTTTCCCTCCTCTCTACTCTATTCTTCCACTCCACCTGTATACATCTCTTGCCCAACTCCTTTCGTGTTGCTGAAGATTAAAAAAAGTGGGAGAAGGGAAGTGGGTGGAACAAAACAAACGGCTGAAAGAAAAGATTGGCGATGGAGGAAGGAAGCTGGGTATCAGATCTGGAGAACCAATTGTCTTCGCAGCCTTTGTTTGAGAAACTCATTTTTGCACGACCATTATCAAAATGAAGTTGACACCTGTGTCCTCTGATTCTTTTCACTGGACTCCAAACCATTCTATCGATCTTTCTATTTCCCTTACATTGGTTATTTTCTTCTATTAACCCTCGCCCAATATTTTCTCGAAATCTTATAGCATACACACGTAATTGCAAATGACTTGAGGCAAGCCATTTTTAATGGTGGTCTTCCATGCCAGATGGTCGTATTGATATTTCTTTGTTTCTGTATTTTTTAATGATTTTTTTACTCCTTCTTTCCTTTTTTAGAACAGTAGAGAGAGATACGGGAATTAGAACGAAACGTATCGTGTTTCCCTGGCAGGGGAAAAAGTCAGTTTTATAGCTTTCAGTCAATAAGAAGGGTGCGGTTAGTTGACTCCAATTGCAATCGATAATCGCATCCGCGATTTGATTTGCGAAGATTCTGCAGTGAAATCACATCCCCGGATTTTTCCCTGGCATGAGTCACTGTCCGGAGCCCTAATGTCTGCCCTGCTGTCACTAAACACCGTTTGATGGCAGGGGAAGAAAATATGTCATAAAAAATAATATCCATCTCTATAGGATTGCAGTTCATCATCTTCCAGTAGAAAGTTGATTACATTATAAGATATTGCTTACATTATAGGATCTCCAATAATAAATACTCTTTTTTTAAATAATATTGAATACTAGAACATTAAATAAGACTTATTTTTAATTTTTTTAAAAATATTTTCCCCATTTTTTTTTTACTCCCTCGTCAAGGAAATTTATTTATTAGATTTACATTTCGTTTAGGAAATAGAATCCAATTAAAATTTGCACCTGTTCCATGCGATTTAAGAGAGCCTTAAATTAACACGTTAAAACTAATTAAATCAAACTAATTAATCTCTTAAATTAAGAAAACCTTTAATGAGATGAAAGGATTGATCCGGCAAAAAAAATTAAGGGGCAGTAAAAATTGTGTAAGTATTTAATTAAATCACGCCACTAAATTATCGATGACCTTATATTAAACGAAATATACTTTAGAAAACATTTAAAATGCTATCCAGTCCTCTTAAAGCATTTCTCCTTGAAAATGGATAGCAACCATTTTCATTGAGTTCGCCATTTCATCACAGTTCTGTCACTCACGAAAAGGGAAACAAAAAATAATTTGACAATTGCAAGAGGTTCCTTTTAGGGAGAAATAGTTTTATGCCTTTGAATGATGGCAGTAAAGCAACGTAACCTCCCCGGTGAGTGGGCTAGCCCATGTATCGATCGCAAGTACAACGAACTTATCCTTCATTAGCTGACCCTCATCTCAACGCTCGGAGAATATTAGTCATCCGATTTATAGAGACAGTTGAGATGCCTTCCCCAGCAAATAACTAACCGCTTTGACAGTCTTAAAAATGTAATACAGTACGCTTTTGATGAGACGTTGGTCTTTCCATCGCACTCTCTCTCCCTTCCGCTTTTTTCCTCAACCGGTGGAAGAGGAGCAAGGAATGCTTTCCTCGTTCTCTAAAGCTTCGTGTAATTTAATATACTGGCTTGGAGTTTCATTTTGAAAGCGTTAAAGTTGCCTTTTTCCTCCCCCCTTCTGCCTTCAACGTTGCAAACGAAAATTGTTCGTTATCACGACTATCATAAATGGCAGGAATCATCTTTTAAGCGCGTTTTAAAAATCGATTTTGCTTTGCTTCTTTTTTAGTAAATGCGAGTTCAATAACGAGATTTATCTGGATAATGTCGTGAATTGGATTTTGTTATATTAAAAATTATGTCATGTTATGTTCTAGAGTGAACCACATCCAATTTTTTAAAGTTTTTATAAGGAAACGTTTTCTTACAAGCAAGATCTAACAGATAAATAAATGAGTGGATAAGCAATTATAAAATATTCAGTTCTTCGATAATAGGATAATGTAGAAATACACTCGAGAGATTTTTTTTTTCAAAATAAGTTTCTGAAGGCAAGGTAAGGAAACCTTATAAATATTTCATCAGGAAAAGTGAAACACTTAAGGAATTGGTAGGTCGGATCTTCAGAACCTGTAGTTTGCTCTACTTTAAGATATTGCCGTTAACGTATGTTAAAATGGAATGCGTGCAGGGAATGTTATCCTATGAAATCTTATCAAGAATTAAACAACAACAACAATAAGAAGAAGAAACGTTGTTGTTTAGTAGAATTTTACAAGTCCAAAATTTTTAACCACATATATACAAGAAGATTATCCGGAAAAAATAAGTTTCTATAGTTATAGAGATTGCAGAGTTGATGTTTCTCACGATTTTCATTATCACAGTTATAGGGTTATTCAAAATACTTGTTTGAATTTAGTGATTGGGTAATACAATAACGATACCAAAATTGTCCTTGTTTTAAATTTATCCTAAATGTACTCATTGGCAACTTCCCATTATTATTTATAAGAGGAATGTCAAAACAATAGCTAGAAATTCTGCTCAAAAAAGCTCACACCCTCATATGCATCCCCCTTTATTTTTTCCAATAATGCTATTTTTGAATTCATCCAGGTTGACCTTCTATTTCTTGACCTTTTCTTTTGTTTCTTTGATGTATGTCTCGTTAATATTCAGCTAATAAGTACAGATGCAGTTAGAAGAGGAGCCGCTGTAGGTACTTATAATAAGTGAAAGGAGAGAGACGAAGTCTAAAGAAAATAATGAGATAATTCATATTCCATTTCTTTCTAAGGTTAGATTGCCAGCTCTCTCTCCTTTCACTTACAGAAATAGTTGATAATATGTAAAGATGGGATTATAAATGTGGTTCAAGAATCAGTACCAGGACTTCAAAAAAAATGAAAATTTTGACAATTATACAGGATGTTTCTGAATAGTCTTTACAGACTTTCAGGATATGTTCCAGGGACCAAAACAAGTAGAAAATTTACATGAACTTGGAGTAGAAGAAGAGTTACGACAATTCAAAGAACCGACTGAAGAAAATTGTGCTCTCTTCAACATCAGATTCGAAATGTTCTTCGAGCACCATTGTTGGCTGTTACCGGCTTGAAATGTTATATCGTAGAAATAAATCACAGTGTTTGCAACTCCTATACGCTTTAACATTAATTTCGTCTACTGCAGTACATCTTCAAAGCGTTATAACTCTAAAAAGAAGCGTTTTTGACCCCATTTTCATATGAAATTTTCTGTTTGGTTTGGTCCCTGGAGCACATCCTGAAAGTTTGTACAGACCATTCAGAAACACCCTGTATAAATATGCGAGTGTTATGATTGATGTAATATGGGAGGAGTTTGTACTTAGCGAATTGGAAATTAAACGCTCGTCTACAGGTTCTACAGATGAACTTTGGGCACGCATACAAACAATATGGAAGGCTCTTCTCCAGGCAGACATTCAAAATCTGTTTGAATCCATGCCACTTCGTATAGCAGCACTTATTGCAACCCATGGTTGCTACACAAAATACTGATTTCGGACAATTAATATTGTTTTTTTGCTTTGAAACTCTAATCATTTATTTGTACCAATACAAGTCGTTTGTGTATTAAATATCATTTAATTCTGATGATTCCTTCAAGGTGTTGCAATTTTTACAAACGTGAGTTTAGATATTAGTAAAGAATGTCTATTTGTGGTGGGAGCTATTCCCATATGTTTCCCTTAGATAGCCTCAATTCCTGTTAATTCCTCCCTGAAATGTGCAAAAGAAAAAAAAATAGATTTCTAAAAGTACGAGTATTAGTAAAAGGCCATTGAAAATTCTAATACTCTATAAAATAATGATTGGTATATTATATTAATTGCAAAAGCAATATCCATTTTGAAATCCTCGAGGGTTAGAATATTTGAAGTTATTATTTGAAATTTTGATTAAACCTGTTTGTTTGAAAAACTTATCTTCAAGAAAGCAAAGCTATGATATGTTTTCTTTTCCTATAGCATGGAGCTATAGTTGACTTCCCACGCATACACGGATGTCTGCTCGAAAAGCAATTCTTTCTGTTTGTTATCTTTGTTGGGCTATAAAATTCTCCCTATTCTAGTTATACACGTAGCTCCACATGAAAATTTAAACTGCTGAGAAATTATATTCCAAACATTTATCCATTAAAATGTTTTTAAACAGTGAGTCAACATGACCATTCATGACCATTTAAGTTTCGAAATTTGTTTCCATTTACAAAATTATTTCAGTTATTTTAATCGAGTTTTTCATTTTTTCATAATGTCTAAATAAACTAGAATACAAAACCATATAGTAATTAGCCCTTTATCAGATTTGGTATTGTTTAATTAATAACTATAATTCTCTGATTATTGATTGAAGTATATCTATATAATTTCAAGGGACTTCGGATCTACTGTAATGTTTATGATGAAAATGAGCCCATTTTAGCAGTGGGCTGTTCCCTTATTTCTCCCCTGTATAAAAATTTAAAACCTTTTAATTAATGTTTGACTTATTTTTTAACGAATTTATTTTTATTTTTATCTGTTTAATAATGGACGCCGAGAATATAAATTGTTAAAAAATTTTCCAGTAAGAATTTAATATTGCAAAAAAAAAAAAAAAAAAAAAAAAAAAAAGTTGAATGCACAATGAAATAGAGAACAAAAGAGCATGCGCAGAAGCTGTTTCATTCAAATGTTTTTAGAGTCAGCTTGGGTGTGGCTTTCGATTAAACCATGTCCTTAATCTGTTCTTCACACAGATTATTCAAAACACAACGTCGTTAGCGCTTAAAAATTTATGCAAATACGGTTTAGCACATCTCCTCTCCCTCTAAAACGTATAAAAGCGGTACGTATAAATCTGGATTAATTCCCCGTTGTATAATAAAATAAATCGCAACAAATTGTGACGGTCCGAAAACAATATCTAATGAAAACATTAGACACTAGAGGAAATGGGTAAGGGGGTGTTGCGAATGAATCTCGGGTCTTCTATCCCTTTCTCTATTGCCTGCTTTATCTCGTTTCTAGCTCCTTATTTCTCGAGCCACAGGAGTCGGTGGTGCTGTTTGAGACGGTCGCCTGTCGCACCGTCGTGATAAGGTGCTTCGAAATCGGCCCCCTTTTCTCCCTTGCGCTTTTGGCTTGGAGGGCAGATTCATCGGCACGGGGGAGAAAGAACAATTGCCGGCAAACACACATACACACACGCGCACACGCACTCCTTTTACCGAGCGGGCGGAAATTGCCTCCAGAACATCGAACGTCGCACAAGCCAGACGACGACTCTTCAAACGGCCGAATATTCGAAAAATATCTGGCGTCCGTTGGATTGTTCCGACTGAATATTTCACTTCGAGGAAGCCATCTTCACCCTTTTTGAGTGTCGCTCACTGCGGTTGCAAATGGCTCTGATTTTTTTATTCGTCTTCTTTTCTCCGTGAATAGCCCCCTTTTCCTTCTCTCTCTCTCTCTCTCTGTTTTTTTTTAACTGCCTCAATTCCCTTTTCACCACATATTTATCGACAGGTATAATCGTCATTTTAAAAGAAAATTTGTCTCCTGTGTTTAAGTCTTCAGTTTTAAAAGATAACGTGAATAAATCTTTGTTTGCATATATGTGTTAATCTTGACATATAAAAATTCTAGCAATGTATTGGCGGAGGTTATGAAAATGTAAGATTCCCGCATTTCGGAATAAATAGATATCTTCTGCTTCTTGAGGCTTAGCTCTGTTCCTTTTGCCTCGTTCTTGGTTTTAGGATTCAACGGCCCTCTTGAATGCCTAACAACGATGCCATGAATTTTTTTTTCCTTCCTTCCCTTCGTACACAGAGGAGAAAATGCGACAAAAGTTTAATGCAGAAAGCAAAACTGAATATTGATGAAAGAACTTTTCAAAAAAACCTCACTTTCGATAAATGCTGTGCTCCCATAGGATTTCGCTGCTTAAAATTCTCACCGCAAAAGATGACTTACGTCTAATATCCAGCCGTCTACTAGGAAAATAATTTCATTTCTTCGTTAGTCAAGAGAAGTAATTCATTGATTTCTGAATTTTTTTGTGTTGGCACATTTAATTTTATTTCACACCATTTTTTAACGATATTTATATTTGACTTTAGAAGGATTCATATAAAACTGGTTCACGCTTGTTTCTTTTTTTTTTTTTTTTATCTATATGCAAAATTCATATGTACAAATGTTCAAAACGAATTTAATCAGTTTGTCGAAGTTGTTGGATGCTCTTCACCATAAAGAAAAATGAATAAACGTTATATGCGTTTACTGCATTCCGTTTTCTATATTAACTTGATTGTCTTCGTTTTCTATAATACTTAATTTAATCCATGAATTACGGGGTTTTTTCTTTTTTTGCTTAATCCATTAACACTAATTGTGACAACTGTTAATGGAAATGATAAAAAATGTTAATAATAATAATGAAAGAAAAAATAAAAGCCATACGGTTGAGTATTTCTTAGGCCAACGCGTTTTGATTAACAACAGAATAAATATTATATAGCACATCAAAGGGAAGTGTCTATCAACTAGATTCCAAATAGACTGACTGGAATAGAGAACTTTTGATAACGTAAATTCCTGCAATTTTTATAAGGAAAGCCATTTGCAATATCTAAAAATTAGATCTTTGTCAAAGATGACTTGATTATTTAGTAAATTTTAGTATGATTAAAGGGTTGCATCCGTATTTCCGGTGCTTTATACATTAGCATCACTCGAAATACCATTTGAATAAGCCTGAAAAAATAATTAAATAATCACGCCTCTTTTGACAAAGATCTATTTTAGATATTGTAAATAGCTTTCCTTATAAAAATTGTAGGTGTTTACCCGTCAAGAGCTTTCTAGTCGGTACGCATTATTAAATCCACAGTCAGTCCGAGACGATGGTGCTAAACGAACGCGTTGACATAATAAATATTCTATCATACTGCTATTTCAAAAACATGTTATTCATCTATAATTGAACTTTTTAGCAATATTGAATAACATGGATACATGAACCATATTCAAAAATAAAAACCAAAAAGATAAAAAAGAAGTGGAACGTCTGTATCCAACAAAGTCATGTAATTTCATTTTGCAATTTGTAATGTTTCTGTCCATATCAAATATTTCGCATATTGTAGAATTTGAGAATAATGTAAGATCTGTTCACTAACAGGGTCGTGGTTATAGCTTATTCACATTTTGTGACTCATTTTTATTTGATGAACTTTTATTTTGCACAATGTTCTATATACATTTTTATCTTACCCGCTATTACCTAATTCGAGCACTGTGTTGTCCAACAATGCCGCTTAATATTACAAAGCGATAAGCCAACACAGTTTGGTCCATTATTCATTTTATGGACCACTTTGTATTTGGGGCTCGGTTTTGGATTTCAGATGGACGCATCCTAATACGAGGGGAGTTCAATAAGTAATGCAACACATTTTTTTTCTCGGCCAATTTTAGTTGAAAAAACTGGACATTTCTTGTGGAACATTTTCAAGCATTTCCGCTTCGTCTCATATAGTTTCATTGACGTCCGATAGGTGACAGCGCTAAGTGAGCTGTTAAAATGGCGTCTACAACGGAGGTGCGTTCTAAACAACGGGCAGTGATTGAGTTTCTTTTGGCGGAAAACCAGGGCATCTCAGATATTCATAGGCGCTTGCAGAATGTCTACGGTGATCTGGCACTGGACAAAAGCACGGTGAGTCGTTGGGCAAAGTGTGTGTCATCATCCCCGCAAGGTCAAGCAAAACTGTCTGATCTCCCGCGAGCTGACCGGCCGTGCACAGCTCTGACTCCTGCAATGTCGGAACATGCGAACACTTGCATTCGAGCATATCGACGGGTCACAATCAAATACCTCGCTGCTGTACTTGACGTCTCTCTTGGTAGTGGTGTCATAATTGTGCACCGTGGGACGCACTACGCGGATGATGAAGCAGTTATTGATGCAGCACAACGTTGGCTCCGACATCAACCAGTGGAATGGTACCGTGCAGGCATACAGGCCCTCACTTCAAGATGGCGTAAAGCCGTAGCATTGAATGGAGATTACGTTGAAAAATAGTGTTGTGTAGCTAAAAGATTGGGGAATAACATGGTGTATTTGAATGCTGAATAAAACAACCCCCTTTTTTTAAAAAAAATGTGTTGCATTACTTATTGAACTCCCCTCGTACAATAGGGCTAGGCATATAAGCTCTTCTACATACCATTTTGCAACCATCACTTAAGGTGGTTGATACGTTTTAAATTATTTTGAATGTATCTCCAAAATAGTCTATATAGTAATTGTGAATTTGTCTTTCTACAGCCACAGCGTTTACAATCACTGTCGCTATTATGCCTCAATAGAAATAAGATAAAATTTTCTTGAACTATAATTACACTGTACAACAAATTTGAACTTTTTTCCTGTCCTTCAGATGAAATTATGTTATTCTGTATATACAAACGGTGCTTGATTCATATATCAAAACCAAAATGATCCATCAAGTACCGTTTTTTATAAGAGACCCACTTCTCATTCCAAGGGAAATGTAACAGAGGCTGGAATATAGAAAATTTAAACACTAAAATGATTTTTTGGCAGTTTCCTCTTGTTGGTGTGTCCCTGATAACAGACCAGCAATATTCAGCTAGCATACTTCCATTCCATCGTTAAACTCTGCCTGTGTGATTTCATAACGTGAACATGTCATAGATGTAGATGATTGAAAGTCAGGATCTTGATGGTTTGGGTCATCGAAGTGTCTTCCTCTGAATCAACAGTATATTTATCTAGAGCTGTATAGGAAGATCTTCAGAATGAGGAACTGGTCGCATAGCGCTTCTATATGTGCTACAATATAGATACGTAAAAATCTAAAATGTGGATTTTTTGGAAAATGGTGCGTGGTAAACAAAAAATAATTAAAGATTCATTATTTTCAGCCAAAAATATACAAGAAACACATCTTTTCATCTAAAGGACATTTTTCATGTTATACAGTGTTATTAATAGCTGGAAATCCTTTTAGAAGAGTTTATAATAAAGAATTTAGAAATGCGTTTAATACTATACAGTCTTCGCACTTAGGAGTGACCGCGTAATGGGCTCCATGATTGGAATAATACAGTCCCTTTTGAAATGACTTCATTAGAACCTTGGGCTATTTTAAAAAGATTAATTTTATACTAATTAAATTTTAACCAGTCCCAGATAGTAATGGATTAATATAAGCTTAACTCTCAATATAATACCAATTAAATTTTCCAATATTAAATTGCGCCTGCAGAAACGGTGTGCATTCGCGTTTCACGCTCATTCACGGATGGATGGCGTGCGGTGAGATGCCCAAAATCAAATCAACCTATCACAGAGACCATTATGCGGTCAACTCAAGTGCGAACACAGTATAGTGAACGTCTTTTTAGATAGTACATACGCAAGATATCCCGGGAGGATCATTATTTCGTGTGGATATAGAATGGGATATTCTAAGTCAAAATTCTTTATACAAACTTATAGTCTTTTATTAATTGTTTCTGAGATTCAGCTTTTTTGAAGTAAAATTATGAAATTTCTAATGTGTTTTTATTTTACTACATTAACATTCAAATAACTTTGTCTGCCACGTATTTCGATGCATTTTTAAATTCTTGTGAGAACATGACGAGTTGTGTGCCTAAAGGCATTTTTTTTGGTCCACAGAATCTGTTTTACGTTCCATAAGCTCGTCATGTGTATTGACTGTAGTTTAACAGATGACAAACTGAGTTTAACGAACCTTTTACATTTACACAGATCATGCAGCGCTTCATTACGGTGAATAATGAAATCAATATGAAACGCCACAGTTAAATTATTTACTTTAAATTATTCAAAGTTTAACCAATAACTATCTCAGAAACCATTAATAAAAGACTACATGTTTATATAAAATTTTTGACTTAAAATAACTTATTCTATACCCACACAAAATATTGCCTTTTCTCCCGGGACACGTTGTACAGTATTGATATGTGTTCTCTTACCTTTTTTATTCTACCAATGGTAAGTGTTCCACAGTTTTTATATGATTCTTATTATTACTATTCAATCATATTGTAAATATCACAAAACTTCACACAAAAATTCACCAGAATGAAAAAAAAAGAACTGATGAAAGAGAAAGCGACAGATGAGATGGTATATCTGTATTTTTTCCAATGTGTCGTGTGTTTGGTTTTGAATAAAAGATATAAATGAGCTATAACTTTCGCCTGTCGAATAAGAAAAGATACGAGCAGGAGATAGAGTAATGGAAAAATAGAGACAGGGAGATAAAAAGGAAATGAGACTGGGACAGTGAGGTTAGTTCCGATGGGATTCCATATATTCATTTGTACCTATTTTGATGCGGCTCATTCCAATAGAAAGGAAGGCCGATGCTATTGAAGATCCGCAAAGATGACATGTGACAAGTTTGCCAATATCACCAGCCAACCAAAAATTCCATCATCTCGGTGGCGCCCGGGCCTAATGCTGTTTTCTCACACCAACCAGGAATCGATGGCTTCGGAAAAAATCAATGACGGACATATAATCGTATTATACTTTTGGATTTTGTTGTTATTAGAATCTTTTTTTTCCCTTTCGCCTATTCGTTCGTTGCATTTTCCTCGTTTTTTTTTTTTCCTCCTCATGCGTTTGCACTCAAAAGATTAGTGAAATTCGCAATGGAACTTCACTGGTCGCCAAAGCATTTGCCCAATTTACGTCCCAACGACATTCTTCAACGTCGATAACCACGAGAGATGTAAGGAATTTGATATTGTTTGAAAGATTTTAAATCGAGTAAGAAGGAAAAAAAAACTTTGTCAACTTATTCAAATGCAAACAAAAAAGTTATTTCTCATGTATAAACCAAATAAGATTTTTTTTTTTCGAAAATCCGCAAGATGAAGAAACGCAACCAAAAAAACATGTCGCATAATGAAATTATTTTGAACAGGAGAAAGGGTGAAAAGAGTAAATCCTATTTCAAACTAATACTTCCTTCCTTTGTAGAGAATATTTAATTTTTATTAATATTTTTACTTATTCAAGCAACAAACCTAAGCTTTTCGGTTGATTCCTTAGAGAATTAGGCAAAATATTTTAGCAAACTTAAAAGAAATCTTTTTGGAAACAGTGTAATGTAGAATATCATAATATTAGTTCTGAATAAACGATTTTAGTTTAATAAAAGAAGTAAACGTTCACTAAATTCTAAATTGAATATGAAATGTTTATTACTTCCTTAATTAGACATGCAATTTTCACAATGTTGCAATTTAACTTTATAGCAATTTAAATTATTCACATGAACATAACTTATATTACTGAATTTTCTTTTAGTTTAATAAAAGAAAACCGTTCATATATTCATTGATGATTTTTCTGTTTCATCAATAATGTTCTTCACTATATAGCTCCGAAATTTCTTTATTAAACAGAATGTCTAGCTATAAAGAAGCGTTAAGATATATTTTGTTTTATTCCAACTTTACTGTCTTTTCATATTTTACACTTTAATTTAAAATAATTTAATTTACATTTAATTTAATTTAAAATAGGTTCAAGCGAATGTCTCGTTATTTTTTTATTAATTTTCCGTTTCACATTCAGATATAAATATTTAGACCGCTATAACCTTCGTTCCACATCTCGTTTTTAATCAATGAATAAGTGAATACAAGGAAGTGCGTGTTTGTGTGGGAAACGTAGAGAGAGAGAGAAAAGGATGGATTGAGTTTTACTGGTGTCACTGGCAGCTGTTTGGATTTCTCCGCATCTGTGGAATCTGTTGCCGATATGTCTGTCATTCTTGTGATCGTCTCCTCCGTGTTCATCTATGTAAAAGATATCTTCTGTTGATCCCTTGAATAGATAAGGAACTAGAGGAAATTTAAACCGATGCGTTTTTGGCATCCTATGAACAGGCTAAATAATGAAATGCGCTTATTCTTCGTCTAGATCAACGGAGTTAGTATAAAAAAGGAAGTAATAAAAATTAAATATTTTTGCCTATAAAGCGAAGTTAGTGTAAATAGCGAAATTTGAGTGAATTATATTATCTTTACGGGACACCTAGAGATTGTAAATTGTACGAGAGTTCCGCAGAAAAACTTGCACTACATTTTCCTCGAAAAATATTTCAAAATACATGAAAATTATTTATAAATAATTAATACATGTATAAATAGAGGAAAATAAAGGAACCAATCTATTGATCAGGTAAATTGTTTATAGCGCCTAACCCGTTTGAGTATTGCACCATCATCTGAGGCAAAGACAAGTTATAGCAATTTTTCCCTTCAATGATGGTGCAATAACGAAACGTGTTAGGCCCAATAAATAGCTTACCGTATCATTACAATATATTGTTCCATTTTGTTTTGTTTCTATCCCGTGATACTGGACAGCAAGGACATCAAGTAGCTAAGGGAGGCCCGTGTAATTTGGCCCCCCTAAGGGAAAGGGCTGTAACTTCTATTCAAAATGACGTAGCTCCAATTTTCAAACATATATAGTAGACATTTCGGGCTATCTTTTGGTGCACTATTTTTATGGAATACTATAATGATATGGATTTCATATGATATTTAAAATTTTTTGCATTCGGTCCGAATTACACAAAGGGGAGTGTAAATTGAACCAGGTGCTCCAATTTACACAATAGGCCGAGTGTTAGCAGAAGTTTGCTTTAACTTATGTGTTTATTAGTGCACTGTGAAAAAAATACAAATGATCAGCAAATATTTTAAAACGATGAAAAAAGGTAAGATTGTTATTTGCAGGTGTGATTAAGCTTATTTATTTAATAAGTTGATACAGTATACTAGAGTGAATATTAAGTTTCAAATACAAGATTTTGCAAGTTGGATATGTCAAATTTACACAAAGTACATAAGGTCCAAATTGCACAACACGCCAACAATTCTAAGATCAAAAATTCCGACCAACCTTCAAAACCTTTCCAACTAAAACCATGCCTATTAACAAGTACATAGACCCCTTTTCTTTAACCCATCCCTGATACATACCGGCACTGACACTTACAGTTACATACACGATTACTATCTTAACTCAAAGTAACATGAGACCGTACCAAAAGAGAAAAAATTGATATATTTTCCCCAATACTCAAGCAATACCCGTGTTTTTCATACACTTCTAGGTAAGGGCTATGATCATTTTTCAATCAGGAGAGTGGCGCCATCTAATGCGCAATTGTGCAAAATAAGGCTGGTTCGATTTACACGACGGTCCAAATTACACGGGTCTCCCTTATATGCTTCCTTTACACCTACTGCTTTTCCATACAAATTTTCAATAATCGAAACGAGCTGTCATGAGTGAATAACTTCCGACATGGTCGAGATTGGCTCAGGGGGTTGTTAAAGATCTATGGTACCAATTAGCATATTTAAATATGGCGCGCGCGTTCATTTCACGTTAAAGCAGATATTAAAATAGTTCGTATTCTAACAACAGGCTAAAACGTTGATTTATGCCACCGAACCTTGACAGGCTTTGGGAGGGCTACATAACAGCCTTTGCGACAAGAAATTTCAGCTATTCCGAAAGTACGAAAGTATACAAGAAGTGAGGCTTTGTTGTTTCCAAGCAAAGGATATCAAGTGTACTAAATAACATTGGCAAAACCAGAAGGGGCGCCATTCCTAAGGGTAAAAAGCAGGACCATTCGAGACAATTCATCAGTCGTACACAGTTATGATGTCGTCCGGAAATTTTCGGGCTCTCGAAACCGGATTTAACACATCTGCAGACACGGTAAACAGTTATCAACCATGATTTAGAACTGGAAAAGCGACGCAATAGCCACGTTAATGAGCTGTTGCAGCGCCAAGTTCAAGAGCAACGGACAAACTTTATGAACGATACCTGGCGACTGAAAAGTGGATATACGTGGTCATACAAAATGAGGCGTATGTTTATTTAAGTGACTGCAACAAGAGCCGAGCAACTTTTTATCGCCCAAGGGGTTCTAAGGACTTCAGAAAATGGTATCGTGAATGTAAGGAAACATTTTCAAAAGGTTTCATGATCGTGGCGGGATACAGCTACAACGGCAAGTTAAGTTTACATAGAGTTGAGTCAAAGGCCAAAGTCAACGCCATGTACTATCAGACTAAAGTTCTAACCCCCATATCCCGTAACATCCCCGGTTTGTACGGCTGCACCAAGACAAGGCGTTACGGGTTCCGGGAACTATTGCAAGAAGATACAAGACATACTCATTCCATTCGACGACATACTCATCAAGTCCTCGGACGCATCGGCTATGGAATTTTGTGGCTTTAGCGTACTTAAACGGGCCCTTGGAAAGAGACGACCGCAAACAGTAGAGGGTCTTATAAAGCGTGTCAACAGGAGTGGTTACGAATTGATCTTGGTGTTCTGCGTTCCAGCCTCCTGCAATGGAAACTGCGATGCAGGGCAACCAGATTGAACACACTAAAATGATGGTGGCGAAAGGGGTTTTTCCACCTTTTCTGGCTCTCTGTAACATATTACCATAGATCCCCAACAATCCTCTGTAGAACATGTTCTAATGATACCATTAATGTATAATTGGAAAATTTCAACGTAAAAATAAGGCATGTTACCCTTCAGTTTGTGCATGCATCCCTTGCCTGTAAATGCATTTGTAAACAACTGCAATCACACTTCCAAATTTCAAAAAAAGGGAAAAACATGGTCATGTAAGTCTAAAATGCCTTCCTTTATTCAAAGAAATTAGTAGGTCAAAACTAAGATTTGACATTCCACGTTACACCATTTCCAAAAAGATTTGCTTTCAGTTTGCAGCGCAAGTTTGCCTAGTTCTCGAGGGAATCATCTGAAAAACTTCTCTAAGTTTGTTGTGGGAATAAGTTTTAAAATATTAATAATAAAAATTAAATATTCTCTACAAAGGAAGGAAGCATTAGTTTGCAAATAGGATTTCCCCTTAAAGTTTGATATCTTCTCATGTTCAAAATAATTTCATTACGTGACATGTTTTGTTGGTTGTGTTTCTTCATCTTGCTTTTCTCGAGAAATAACCATTATTTTTTTACTTCACGGTCATTTGTTGAGTTGGTGATGCGCAGATCCTCACAATACTGGAATCGGCGACGTTCAACATGTCTATGCGCAGAGCGTGGCCGACGTCCAATGGTCACCACAGATTTACGTCATCAACTGCATACTTCCATACCTTGAATACAAAACGTTTGCGAATGGTCACCATAGTTTCTTTCTCCGCAACCAAAAATTCAGTAATAGCCGCTGTTTACGGGTATCATACTTACAGATTACTACAGCTGGGTTAATTGTCGTTTTTTAACTGTATTGTTTGAGACATTTTGACATAGAACTGTGTCGTTTGTGGTGAATAATTTTATATCCTAACAATTTTGTTCTAACTAATTAATTTATTTGTAGTCATAATTTCCAGTAATTGTTTAAAAATGATACATATTGAGGTAATAATCATATTCGCCGATCATATAATTTCATTTCATTCAATTTTATTTAAGCATAGGAAAGCAGACCTATGTAATTTCTCAAAAATCAAAACAGCAACATAAATAAATGATTTTTTTAACAAAAGCTATACGCTGAATGATCATTTGAAATTGGTTGCATTGAAATTGCCGCATTGATCTGGCCTATCCAGTACTTTCATATCTTCAAACAAGATGTCAGACTCCCGGTCTATACCCACGTTCATTATCCTGTTGATAAACAAACTGCTCTTCATCGAACTGCTTCCACAGTGTAGAAAACGTGTAAACTCTAGTAAATTTCCCGAAATGTACCTCTATAAAATACGGAATTTACCCGATCTTTTAATTTCCACCGTCACCTTCAAAGTAGTCTCCTTGGGCATCTATACACTTCTGGAAGCACTCCTGGAAGTTCCCAGGTTGGAGCATGTTGGATCACTTCAATGGAGTCAAATCGCCGCCCTTTAAACCGCAATTTCAATTTTTGGAAGCAGTAAAAATCGCAGGGTGCCAGAGGACAGCGGTCACGTTGTTTTTGTTGAGGAAGTCTCTCACAGCGAGGGATGTGTGCGCCGGAGCATGTCGTGATCGAGCAGCCAGACTTTCTTCTTCCACATCTCTGGCCTTTTGCGCCTCACGTTTTTTTTCAATCGTCTCAAAACATCACGTATGACTCCAAGGCGGTCACAAACATCGTGGATGATCTGACTTCGTTCCTCTCGGATCACGTCACGCACTTTCTTGATCATCTCCAGAGTTGTGCTTGTTGTTGGTCGAACAGAATGCTTGTCGTCTTCCACAGACTTTCGACCATCGTTGAAACGCTTAAACCACTCAAATGTTGGGGTTTGGTCTAAATCTTGTTCACCAAAAGCCTCTTCTACAGTCTATAGGTTTCAGCCGCAGTTTTCTTCAGCTTTAATATCAAGAATCGCAACACGACCAACACTAAGAGTGACAAAAACAGCTCAAATTCTAAATTACGTGGACATATAATTACACCGCTGGGGAATGGGGCACACGAGAGCTGCTTACATAACTCCCCATCCACCATTAACAGCTGGGAAACAGTGTCAATCAACAACGACACCGGTTGCCCTTTTAAGTGGACCATTGTCATGCATAGCCCTCCCTCTCCACTACGCATGACCACAGGCTCATTAGCCGCTGTACTAGAATTAACTTGGCACAATTACAGCTGAAACGTACCCATAACACCATTTATCGGCAAAACTTCGTACCTCTTAAGATTCGGTCAGAATAAAACAAAACAATTTCGGGCATGATGCGCAGCATTGGCTGGTTCTTTTGGGCATTCTTGCTTTAGCATAATGACCTGACGTACGTCAGTTTCTGTAAGTTGTTGCCGTTGTCTCCAGTGTATAAGAGCTCGTCTTCTGCTCTTTAGCCGTCTGCTACGTTGTTCAACAGTTTCTTTGCCTTCAATTTTGGGTAGCACCTCGTATAAGGGTTGATATTTGTGATGTTAAGTTTATGAGCAACAGCTTCCAATCTTTGTAATTTAGAACAAACCGACTGTTACAACTCCAGACAAACCGTCATGATGCTGAGTGTACCTCGGCGCTTGTTTGAGGACCTGTAGTTGTGATGCAGTGACGGAACAAACTGGTTAAGACACATGTCTCTCTTTTGGTCAGAATACGTTTTTTACCAACGCCATAGCAACGTGTTTCTATTTCTACAGCTTTTCACTTAAAGGTAACACCACCTGTCGCTAATGTGGGTGATTTAGCTTATTTCTTATGGAACTTTTTGATGTGCAGCCTACTGCTACATCTTTCATAGTCGGTGAGTTGCTCGGTTCAGTTATTAAATTAAATAGCATACTCCACAATCTGCGTGATCGTTTTTATTAGCGGTTTCATAACGGGTTTAATGCACAACATGGTACATACAGCACACCATGTTTCAAATGATCATTCAGTGTATGCAAACAATGAAAGATAGAATTTAATTTTGAAGTGCACCAGTTTCATGATAATCATTTTCTTCTTTCATATTACATTATCCGTCACAAACTTAGAAGCGCAAACATATTGAGATAGATTTTTGATTTCTGTTTTCGAATAAAATTATTCTGAAAGCAAAGTTAAAATTTCTCGCCATTAAACAAGATTACCATAGAAGCTGACAGTTTTGAATAGCATTATAAGCTACTATATTTAAAATAACGGTCATCAATATCACTTACATGTTAGAAGAAGGCAAATTCGTTTATCAATTTTTTTCAGTATTGATTTTTTCCTCTAAGAGATTGCTTAGTTCAACAAATACGCCACAAAAACTAGTAGGGAAAACACTAATTTATTTAACTCGGGAGGAAAAATCGATAATGTGTTTTCACTCTAAGAAACATCAGTGATCTTAGTAGTAAGCTTAATATTATATTTTAATGAAATTTCATGTTATTTAATAGCTTTCATTTTGCGCTAAATCTCGGTTTAACGGACAAGGAGAGAACGTCCTGTAAATACGGGTCTCCATTACATGGCAAATTACTCTTTACTTAATATGGCTTTTAAAATATATAATAACTAAATCTTTATAATTTTATATCAAGATTTATATTTGTGTTAAGGTTTAATAAAGCTTTTAAAATAAATACTTTTCAATTTTTATCCGTTAAATTGCATTTAAATCCGTTAAAGCGAAATAGGCCGTACATTTAAACTCAAATTGATCAATTTAAATTAATCTATAGAATTAATATAAAATTTTTCTCTTTCTATTTTAAGGTATGTGCCTCCCAGCTCATTTCCCTTTTAACGTACGAAAATAATAAGATTAGACTAATGCCAAGGTAAGCTAATACATATAAATTTCTCTTCAAATCTAAACGGAATCAAAGGAAAATAAGATAAAAGTGTAAAACAAAAAAATAAAGGTAAACCAATCCGTCTAAACCTTCTGTAATTAGTTTTTCAATAAGACAAATAACGCAAGAGATAAGAAACCTTTAATTGCACATGATCATTTGTATATGTCAACTTTGCAAGGCTTATCTGCCTGTTTATCTGGAGTTGCAAAGTTTGCCGAGTGCGTTTTATAGACTGATGGCAAAGCGTTAAGAGTTGCGCTGGAATTTCCGCCGCCAGACGACGACGACGACGACGAGGAGGGAAACGACGGCAAATGTTGACACGAGTCGACGCTGAAATTGAAGATACACTGGCAACAACCAGTTAGGGAGGCAGAGTATTTCCCTTTTTTCTAGCTGAATTAAAGATGAAAGACAATCATAATAAAAATATTTAATGCAATTGCTCTTTTAGGAGTTATATCCTAATATAATGAAGTAATCGTAAGAAGTAGATGTTTATTTATCTAATTAAGAATACGCTCCTAACAAAGCTCTTATTTTAAAAATAAATGTGTTTTACCAAGACCCTGGAAATTGTAGCGTTTAAAAAACTGGATTCCAGCTGAGTATACTACAATTTAAGTGAAATGAGATGTATGCCAATATTTTCGAGGACATCGTAAAGTTTTCCCCTTTGGATAATGTAAATGTAAATAATTGACACTTTTTCATAGAAACATTACTCTGTACATAATGACGAGTCTTGATTTTCTGTCGAAATGTAAATATTGTTTGCTTACAAAGAAAATGAAGTTATGAAGGACCTTCTTTTGTAAACAAATGAAAAATGAGCTTATCTTCTGCTTGAGCAACAGCGGTTTGTTTAAATTTTAAGTTATTCAGTTTATTTTATTTAACTTTACTTCACACCATGAAAGTTATTTTCCTGAAGTTTCTTTTTTTCACAAAGTGCTGGATAAGAAACATCAAAGAAAAGTAAACTGCTTCGCATGAGTTTAAACAACATGCGATAGAGCCAGTAATTTCGTCCAAACAGCCTATGCTTTATTTCCCAGAATGGAATGCTTTTTCCCTTGTTATTTTCATTGCTGTTTGAATAACGCTTAATTAAGGAGAAGCGTTTGGGAATGGAGGCTAATTATATGGTAACAAAAGTGGAAGTTTCTCATCTGAAAAGGAATTTGAAATAATCCAACAAGAGGCCTGGCCGTTTCGCTGAAATCAAGCATTCCTAAGAAAGGCGGAATGAGAAACGGAAAATTTGTAAGATTAAGCGTTTGCCGTGGAAAATCGCTTCTATAGTTATTATACGAGGGTGGGCTGAAAAGTAATGCCTCTATGGCTGTAACGTTTTTATTTTTTAACCGATTTTCAAAATTCTTTTTGTATCTGATACTCACATTTCTCCTCTATGTAATGCACTATTCACTTTTCGACATAGTCCCCATCCCTTTCCACGCATTGTACCAACGCGTGACTAGTCGGGTGAACCCGTCGGAGGGGAATTCCGAGGTTGTTGTCGACACCAAGACCGAACGGCAGGTTTCACCTCGTCGTCAGAACGCAACTCATGCCCCTTAAGGTGCTCTTTCCTCTTTGGGAAGTGGTGAAAGTCGCAAGGTGCAAAGTCTTTCATTTTTGAACTGCAGTTTTTCATCTTTGAACTGTAGGCGCTGCAACCCCCTCTGATGTGTGGCGATCGTGTGCGGACGGGCGTTATCGTGCTGCAGAAGAGGATCCAAAGCTGCCATTCAATCCTCGTGTCGACGACAACCCCGGAATTCCTCTCCGACGGGTTCACCCGACTAGTCACGCGTTGGTACAATGCGTGGAAAGGGATGGGGACTATGTCGTAAAGTGAATAGTGCTTTACATAGAGGAGAAATGTGAGTATCAGATACAAAAAGAATTTTGAAAATCGGTTAAAAAATAAAAAAGTTACAGCCATGGAGGCATTACTTTTCAGCCCACCCTCGTATAACTGTAACAACGATCATTCATTTTAGCTTACACCATTGTACACAGTAACCGTAATCCATAAAGCTACTGACATACACTGAAAAATCATTTGAATCCAGACACCACTGTTGCTGAAGACATCATATATATATAATCAGCGATGGACTATGTCACAACAAACAAAAGTATGGAGAGAGATGTGTGTCAAAAATCTAATAATGACGATTATACAATCGGGTGGATTATTTCTAGTTTACAATATATATAATAGCTAGAGAGGCTACCATTTCCGTAATTACAGCTCGCAGATTCATGGCATTCTCTCTAACATTGTCTGAAAGTACAGGGTGCGTAAGGTGTCTGAGGACACACTTTCGTTTGGCTACTGCTGCACTATAGTAAATTGTATGTCCTTTCCGTTTCCGGAAAGCAAAATGGCGGACCATCAAGTAACACAAATCATGAAGAGACATGCAGTAATCGTGGCAATAAAGGCGGAGCACAGCGATTTAGAGATATCAAGATTTCTAAAGGTCGCAAGATCATTCGTCCACAAAGTTCGGATGGAGGTGGAGACCGAAGATGGCAATGTTGCACCAGTAGCAAAGCGTAAAAAGCATGCCTCACGCTCTGACATCATCAGAACACCTGAATTTATTCAGCAAGTGCAGCAGGCCATCGATGACAATCCCAGAACATCCATTGAAGTCACTTGCCAAAGATCTCCATGGAAGGAACAATCAGAAATGTTATCCATGAAAACATCAGATATCACTTACGGTATGCAACGGAAGGCCTTACGTGTTTCAGCAAGACTCTGCCCCAGCACGCAAGTCTCGCATGACACAGGAATGGATAGCCGACAACTTCATGATCAAGTAACCCCTAACCTTTGGCCTCCTAACTCCCTTGACCTGAATCCGTTGGACTACTACGTAAGGAGCGTTGTGGAGAGAGAGGTCAATGAACACCCCCATAACACCAAAGATGAATTGAAAGCTGCCATTGTTCGAGCAATGACCAATATGAACCATGACCATTTGATTCGCGCATGTCGACAGTTTCGATCTCGCATTGAAGCAGCTATAAAAACTGAAGCCGGATTCATTGAATAAGCCATATAACAAGAAGGTTTCTTGTGTATGCTCATGATATTTTTCGATAATAAAATTATTATCTCGACTTATATCTCAGTTTTCTTTCCTGATGTGAATCTGTCCTCAAATATTTTACGCACCCTGTAGGATGCCAGTCTGTTCGCTCACACCACCTCAGAAATCTCGGTTACGTATTTCTGTATGCCTCTCACGTGTTTAAACATGTCATTTAATTCATTTAAGAGAGATTTCAATGGACTGCGAGTAGAGGCTTTGAACTGACCTATCGAATGTTTGTATGCAATGGTTCTGGCTTTGTAACAAGGTGTATTATCCTGCTGATAGACAAACGACCCTAACAATTGCCTCCTATCCGTTTCGTTATTCTTAAACACGCATGATTTGCTATCTTATTCGATATACAGTGTATTTGTAATTAAACTGACAGTACTAGAGCCATCTGTAGCCAGATCTCACAACCGGATTGGCACTGAATTTTGTAGGAGTACTAATGACGATATCGGAAGGAGGATTCCGCGAAAAAAATTATAGTTCTAAACGTCGCCGAGAGGGGGAAAGGTTTGGTTTGGTTTGGTTTGGTTTGGTTTGGTTTGTTTGGTGTTAACTGCTATGGTCATTTCAGGACGTCATTATAGGGACCGCAAATTTTGCCTCGCAAGGGTTCTTTAACGTGCAGCCGGCAAACGACTATACAGGATCAACGGCTTTACTTCCCTTCCGAAGGAAGTGCGTGATCTCAGGATTTTCCCCCTGAAAATATCCTCGGCGTCCTCGGCCGGGGTCGAACCCGCGTCTTCGGGCATCAGATGCGATTACGCAACCACTGAGCCACCGAGGCCGATCGAGAGGGGGAAAAGGTGCCACTGCAAAAAGGAGTTACAAAAAACAGACAGATGAATAATAAAGACGATATTGAAGTGAAACATCGTATTTTATTCAGCACCACTTCCCTTCGTTAGCTATTGATAGTAGCCCTAACAACAATTAGCTATTGATAAAAACAAGTCTAGCAGCAAGTAGGTGTTGATAGCAATTAGTTATTGATTTCTATAGGCCTAACAATTATTAAAGAGAACAAGAAGCCTAATAGCAATTATATTGCTAATGGTTATTAGCTGTTAATAACATTAGGACTAACAGCTATTAGCTGATTAATAACATTAGATCTAACACAATTAGCTAAAGATTATAATTAATTAATATGAAAAAAAAAACTTCAACTTGAGAATAAATAATTAAATTTTAATCGATATTCACATTGCTATTAAAGGAATTTATTTATTTTTTTATTATTTAAATAAAATTAGAACTTTACGTACATTTTCCCTTGTTGTTCCATCTGAGAAAGGATATGCGAAATATCCGCAAAGGTTAATGTTTTTTACTTAACGATAGTTGTTAGTTTATTGGGACTTGCGACCATTTGTTGACGGCTTGTTTGTTTATTTTAATGGATATTCACTGCCAACGATTTGGAATTCCTTATCAGAAGTTATTGAAATCAATTTTCGAATTGTTTATATCTTAAGAGATGAATCCGGATATATTCAAGAAATGTTTGGACTAAATTGAAATTTGGTATTTAAATGTACATCTACACTGGACTAAATTGAAATTTGGTATATGTTTGGACTAAATTGAAACAAAAGGGAAATGTCAAACTGAAAAATTAAAATGAGTTTTGTAATGAATTGTTAATAATTTTAAAAGATTGCTTTAAATTATTTTACAAAAGAAATTTAAGTTGGATTTTAATATCTCTTAATTAAAATAATTGTAAATATCTAAATGTTGAACTAAATAATTGTAAAAAAATTAAATTCCTTGAATTTTAATATGAATATCGATTAAGAATTTAATTGTAATAATTTATTAAAGTTTTATTAAAATAAAATGAATTCTCAAGTTGAAGTATTGTTCATATTAATTAATTAAAATCTTAATTATTTCAATTTACATTTAAATCAATTAGTTAAAGAGAGCAATAAGCCTTACAGTCATTAATTTCTGATAGTAGTCAGCCCATTATAACAATAGGCCTAACAGGTAATTGCTATTGATAGCTATTAGCTGTTGAGAACCTTAGGCCTAATGGCAAATTGGTATTGCTAGCAATTATCTGTTGATAACCTAGGGCTAACAGCTATTTGTTCTTGATTGCAATAAGCTGTTGAAAGCGATAGGTCTAACAAGAAGAAGTTTAAAATAAGTGGTCTAACAGCAATTGGTTATTAAAATAATAGACACATTACTTTTTCATGGGTGTAGAGATCTAGTTACGCATCACTACTCAATTATATACATGATATTCTTTCTTGATTTACTGCGACGAATTCATTGATGTATTGCAAGCCATATCTTGGCATTGAAAGTTTCTGTTGTCAACCTTAATGGTATCATTAGAACACGTACCTCTGAATCAATTCATCCTGGAGTTTAATTATTCGTTATATTCATCCATGACTCGTCGTTATGAGTTATTGATGTATTTATTACATGCCATATCTTAGCATTGAAAATTTCAAAGGGATATCACAATGATACCAGTAGAGCACTTACTTGCCAATATACCGATTTCGGCCATCTCCGAACTTGTCCATAGTCTGTCGCATATTTATCGATCGGCGAAAACAAATCACGGACGGTTGGACGGGTATTTAATAATGGAAACCAGTTTTCTTTTATAACGATTTGTATTTTAGTGAATGTATAAATTTAGATACTTGTTTCAAAACAATTTCCCCTACAATCTGTAATGGGAATCTGTAGATCTCTTTTTAAAGAAAAAAAAATCCTTAGGGTTATCCCATTTATAAAAGTTGTAAGTGAAATGAATAACTTTTTCGTTTGAATCCTAGAAATAAAAAACAAGCGAAATAACACCAAGCTGAGAAATTAAAGTGAAATAAGAAGGAAAAAAAAAACGAATAACGTAAGCTTGATGCGGAGGCCAAGGAGTTCTCCTTCGGGCTTCGTTAAGACGAATGCCGCATCAAGGAAGAGATAAACAGCGGCAGTGGCAAGGGGAAAAAAACGACTCGGAGTCGGATGTTTGGGCGAATTGGTTTTGCTCATGAATAATGAGAGGATGAGTTGTTACGATGGAAGAAAAAGAAAGGGAGGAGGAAAAAAAAAAGGGGGGTAGCGAAAAAGTAAAAAAAATATATATATTCCCAAAACAGAAGGAGAAAAAGTAAACGAAATGTAACAAAAGAATTAGTCGAGAACGAAAGAGCGATGGTTCTAAAAACGTACGTCGAAGTCGTTTGCTCGATGATAAAGAAAGATGAAAACCTACAGGAAAAGAGGTATGACTGATGCAATTTCAAAAATCATTCAATTCGTCCCGCATCTCCAACGTCGTCTCATTTTTTTTTTTTTGTTGAAATAATTAGAAGAGGAATAAGAGAGTTTTTGCTCTCTGGTTTCTGCTAGAAAAGTGCAACGGAAATGGATGAAAATTTTCTCTCTACCACCCCCACTTCTTCCTCTTTTTTTTCTTTTTTCTCCCAACATGAAACTTTAAAGAGGAGGGGGAATCGTTTTTCCTTAATCGTCAGTCCCTGATTTTCGTAAATTGATCGACATCGGAAGCTAACTCCCACTGAAGATGCTTTAGAGATAAGAAGAAATGCTTTTAAAGACAGTGGCTTTTTTTTACAAATGGAGAAGAGATATTACTACAAAATATTAGAGACGCGAAAAGCTTTTGAGCGATTTTTCTCAATCGTAAAAGAATTGCATTTCATCGATATTGGGCAGTTTTCATTTTTATTGTTATCATACAAAATTTCATTGACGCCCTTTCTATTTGGCAATGCTTCTATCTATCTATCTATCTATCTCTCTCTCATATCGATAAAATTCCGTTTGTTGAACGATTCATCATGAGCCATTTGAAAAATGTATTCTGCGATAGCTTGCGATACTGTATTTTCACCTTTAATACAATCATTTCGGAGAATTTTAATTCTGAAGTTGGAATTTTGGAAGTTATTCTTTGAAATAAGATTTTAATTAATTATTAGTAGAGGAACGCATCTTGAGCATGTAGCATAGGCACACGCCATAAGAAGAGTTGGTATCTAATTAAAAGTAATACAAAATTCAAATTAATATTCACTATAAAGAGAATTTTAAATGAAAAGTAATCGGTGGTCTCAAGACCAAGAATTTTAAAGACACACTAGGATAGATGATAAAGCTTGTTAAACATTCGACAGGATTCAGAACCAGAATCGAGAGCTTAAGGAGTTCTTCCCAGACCTCTTTTATTTATGCATATTTAAAACATGAATAAATACGGGAATAAATGTCGTTCCCTGACGTGTGTCTGTTTCCGATTCCATTGCCGACGTCTCTGCATTTGTCGCAGGCTTTCACTCCCGTCGGTCTGTCTATCTGTCTCTTTCTCTTTTATCGTGTTATCTCGTTGTCGGAACCGATTGTCAACCTTTCTTTTCGTCAGGCGCTCGTCTTTCTCTTAAGATTTAATCCCATTCGTCGCTTTGATTCTCTCCCCATTTTCCCATTCCATGATGAATGAAACATTTAGATTTGAACTTTTCCACAAATTCAAACGCGAATGCCTATTTCACTCCCTAAAAACCATTCTTTTTTTTTCTCCTCTCATTGCGGAGAAACCGTTTTTCTTAACGAGGAAAGCTACTGTCATTGATTTGGCTGAAGATAAATTCTCGCAAAATTGCGTGGGGAAAAAAGTTAATGCTACTTGTGTTTAAAAATTCAAATCTGAGGAATATGTTTACTTATTCCATCGTCGTTGCTGCGTCGTTCATAATGAAGTTTGTTATAAAGATATCATACGCGATTCCACATCATTCTCTCAAAACACTATTTGAATAGCTTCTATCATGCGTGTCTCTAACTTTTAAAAGTTTAAAAGCGCACATTAACTTAATGGAAGTTTTTTCCAGGGCTAGCTTTTAAAATGACGCGAATGTGTAATTTCGGATAGATTGCGTTACAGTTTTGTTCGCAGCACGCTTATTTTTATACTATTTCTTTAAAATACAGTTTCAGAAACAGTTTATTTACCTTCCTCCTTCCCATGAGAAATTAAACGCTGCTTTAAACCCTATTTCTGAAATTCTATAAAAATATTAAAAAAATATATAAATTCTAGCATGCATTTAGATTTTTTGCAATATTAAAATATCATATACCCACATAGAAAATACACCACGAAAATATTTGTCTACTACTTTTTAAATTTTACTGTATGTTCAAAAAAAAAAAGAAAATTTTTGCAGTTTTGGGCGAAGCCAACGAGAGACAGGCCAGGGTACTCAAAAATCACGTGACCATCGGGGTCCGGACAACAATTCATCCTTCATTGTTTCCAAAAAAAGAAAAATACTGATTATTAAAATCCAAGATGGAGACAATGAAGTCTGAATTATTGCCCGGACCCCGATGGTCACGTGACTTTTGAATGCCCTGGCCTGTCTCTCGTTGGCCTCGGTTTTGGGTCAATGACGTCATTGAAAAGTGAGATATATAGGTAACAGTCTGTTAAGTTTTTGAAGACCGCGAAAAGAGATTGCTTGCGCTGTTTTTAGTATCAGAGTGAAGGTGAAAGAGTGACAATGCATGCAATACGCCGTATATGACTTTTGAACGTGAGATTCAAAGTTTAGACGAAGTTTAATTATAGGGCTACATATGTCGTATTGCACCAAGGGATATAACAGCCGGTAGTCGAATTTGGAGTTAGCGGTCTGAAGAACGAAAGTTTAATTGTCGTAGCCGGAGTGGCCCCAAAAGGTGTAAAGACTAAAGAGCGTATTAGATGTGCTGAGGCAGGCTTGCGTGGAAGACGACCTTTTCAAATCAAACATATCTGTGCCCTCTTGCAGTGGTAAGGCGTTAGAACTGCTTGGGATGATGAATGACATACTGTGTGTTAATCGTCAACTAGTCTCATTTCTCTCTCAACAATGATGACCACTAAGTGCTAGTCTAAAGGCGACGTAGCGATAGGATCGATCCTTCTATCTATTCTCACTGATTGACGTAGAGCCATACTGGGATTGCTACCATCTACAACAGCCGAACACCTCTTTTTGGAAAACTGCGCTTTGACAGCATGGTCCTATGTTAATTAGGTGCTCCAAGCCGTTGCATTAAGGAAAAAAACAAATGCCATTTCCCAGATAGACATGCTTTGCAAGGTGCGTCTATTTACAGATCTCTATGGAGTTTGGTATCTCAATACATCAGGATCATGTTCGAGCACTCAGTGATTCAATGCCACAGCGCGTGAACAAACCTATCACTCAACACGGTGGAATTGAGTGAATTGAGTGGAGTCTTTGTAATTAATTTTTTTTTTCCAGATCGTTCGGAATCGGCGTGACAAATTTTGTCTCGTTTGAAGCATTTTTTTCATGGTGTTACATTTCTCTATGAAGTAGTGT
The DNA here is from genome assembly GCA_023313115.1 of Rhysida immarginata. Lineage (NCBI taxonomy): Eukaryota > Metazoa > Arthropoda > Chilopoda > Scolopendromorpha > Scolopendridae > Rhysida > Rhysida immarginata. The sequence goes on from JAHWFO010017593.1 coordinate 2,532,867, forward strand.
ATTTTTTCAGTCAGCACAGTTGATTTTATAAGTTGGTTAAAGTTTTTAGAAATTAGGCGATTTAACAGTGATTTCTCTCGGTTTTAACCTCTGAAAAGCACTTGGGCGGCCGTCATTTCGAAGATGATGTAGCGATAGCCCAAGACCACGCATTTAGTTGCGACAGCAGTCACAAAACTTCTTTGCTGCTGGCTTTCAAAGAACTTGAAAAGCCTTAAGTGCCTGAATGTACAGGGTGATTACGTTGAAACGCAAAATAAATTTCAGGCAGTAAATCTGACTATCTTTTTTCTATCCATTTTTTAGCCATATTTGGCCCCTTCTCTCATTATTTTGAAATGGACGACGGCCTTTTTTTTTTCCTCTCTAGTAGAAATAAATTCAAAGACCCAATGGTTAATAATATGGAACCAAATAGAAAAACGTTTCAGTATTAAAAATCTAAACCAGCATATAAAAGGATATCTCGAAAATCTACTTAAAAATAAAATATCAATCCTCATTTCTTCTCAAAGACATGAAATCGAACAACATTAACTTTAATAACAGGACATGTAAGGCTCAGCATTCAGGATAAACATTTTCTTTGTAAACATTTTCTCCATCAGGAAAAAAAAAATGGCGAACACAACTCATGCTGAGTTTATTAGGATCCTTATGGGTCTGTAAACAATCAACTCAATTACGTTCGAGTTAAAGTCAATAAAGCACACTAACACAACACAAATCATCTATAATGTATAGTAAACAATTTCTAGGAACAACAAAAATCTTAAATGTAACTCCAGGTCAACAAATTGTAAGCTGAAGGAGGTCGGTTTTAATGAACGGTTCAAAAAAATCAATCTTGTATGCAAACGTAAACACAAAAAGACGAAATTGATATATATAATAAGAATATTTACATCGCAATTACACAAAGTGCTCTAAATGTTGATGAATGGATATTATATACATGAAATAGTGCGCTTTTTATTCTGAAGAGTTCGAAATTAAATAATATTCAAAAGATTTCTTGTTAGTAGCGTAGTTTGAAATATAGGGAATAATACGTATACTTCATCATATTACTAAATATCTAAGCACTTTTAAAACGCACACTTCTATTTGGCATTTAGTTATTTAAGATATTTATTTGATTTTCATAGAAAATCAATAGTATATATATTTGGAATTCCATGGAAACCAAACGCTAATCTAGTTAGTGTAGAATAGCGGCTGAACATTTTCTAGATGAGCGAAACAATTAGTAGAGTTCCATTTAATCATTTTCTCTAGCTATTAATTTCCTAATACATTTAATGATATAATTATATTAATATTAATTTTATACCATGCTTATATAATTCATAATTTTGAAAACAAGCCGGTTTGAAAGGCCATCCATAAGCATTACATGAAATCGAACTGGCTTACTTTATCGTCTGCTTATCTTAAATTCATTCAATTCGAGTGAAAATTAATTTTTGTAATCCACGAAGATTATATTACATGATTTGTTATCATATAAGTATAAAAATTGTTTTTAATTATAAAGAAAAAAAAATTTGAACGCCATTCTGAAGCTTGTATGATAGATGTGTAAAAAGAAAAGTTTCAATCCAGTAGCAAAGAAATTTTAACAGGGGGGGGGGGGGGCGAAAAGAAAAAATAAGTTTACAGCTAAAAAAAATCCTGTAACAATCGGGAAACTTCACCAGTGGGTACGTCCCTTTTTTACAAAAACGTTTCGTTAAGTGGGCTGTGAGGAGGCTTTTAAAGCTGCAATCTTTTACGCACTGTTAATTAACTCATCAATTAATCATAGGATGAGAGCGCACAATTAGTTGCATTTCCCTCCTGGGATGGTCACCGCGTGTTGAATTAAAATTGCGATGCAAATCATGTGCCTTTCTGCGACTAACATTCCGATAATTATCGATGCTCGCTTCTCACGTCGACCGAATTATAAGGCGAAAAGAACCTATAGATTAATGGTGGAAAATGAGAGGCCCATCCTTTCAACCTTTTCTCTTCCTTCCTGCTCCAATGAACGAACGAACCCCCTCGGTATCATGATGATGATAATGACGACGATGATGGTGAAGATGCCGCCGTATCATCCTCCTTCACTGTTTGTTTATATTCCGATTTAATCGCATTAACAAAAGGCGACTGAGATGACGTTAAGTGGCCTGCAGGTAATAAACTGTTTTCACGGACACAAGGTTCCGCGAGTTAACAAACTGTAACTCGATTGATTCTCGCTCGGCTGATAGAGCGCGTTTAGCGCGTTTGCCATAAGTAATGTCTACAAACTATATGCTAGAAATTGTGCTACAATCGCATGAAATAAATTATGAAAACGAAAGTGAATTTTTAATGAATTTGGAGGAAAACGCATTTTTTTTTAAAAACATATTTTTTCTATAAATTTTAAATATGTCTTTATTTGTTTACAAATAAAAAAATTTAATTTAAAATATTTATAAGGCTCGTTTTTATGACAATTTTTAAACTAGTGGAATAGTTTTATTATACCAGTTTTTTTGCTTTGTTTTGTGTGGGCATGTGTTTAAGGAGATTCGAATGTAATGAAAACTAAAAATGGTAATCAGATTAAATATTTAATTACCAATAAATAATCAAAATTGAATGAAAATTGCAAAACTTAAATTTAGAAAAATTTAATTTCTATTTCTTTGTATTTATCGCGCGGAGCGGAATGCGGTAACACTACAGTATAGTTAGAATATAACTATACACGCACTTTAAACATGACAAGAAACTTAATGATCAACCCATTTTATGATCAAAACTTTCTTTTGCAGAAGTCAAGAAGATGATATTCGAGAAAAAAGCTGGAAATGCTAGCTTAAGAATTCACTCCCTACTAAATATTTCAAATCATATTTGATTTAAAAATTTTAATACTCTTTTAGATATTTTTTAAAAATTTAGATATTAATATTTTCTTTCAATAAGGTGGGCAACTTGAATTAAGGAAAGTAGCAGGTGTTTTTAGGTAGCAACATGTCCAGATAATCCGGTAATGTATCAATTAATTCTTCCAATCCCCGTCAGAGGTATCTTCTGCTAGTTTGGCTTTTCCCATTAGCAGTTTCTATTCGTAATGGATAAATTTCTCAAATGTCACTCAGGAATGAGTATAAATTGATTTTGATTTAAAATGCTTGTAATCATTAATTATTATTCCAAAGTAACATGCTCTTTGAGCTTCTCAAAATGCATACAGCAAATCTGTTTACTTGAATGAGGAGGAAAATCGCTTGCTAAATTTGTCGGTTATGAGCAGCATAAAAATGAAAATTTTACTGATAATTCAGATATAAATCAATTTTGAATATGTTAAGCTATATATTTTCCCACTAAACAATAATGAATTTCTTCCTGAGATTTTCTATAATATGTGATTTCTTTTGTTTTTGATGCTGCATTATCGTTGAATAGAAATGAAATGCTTCCGTTGATATTGTCAAACAGTTCCTCATAATCTATAAAACTGTTAAGCTATAAACTGCACTAACAATCTTCAGACACCAGTTATAAATTCAATTTTTAATAAGACGAATATTTAAAATTCATACCTTTGGAAGGAGGAAAGTCAATGTTCGTAGGTTTTCCTTCGATTTTCAGAGATCTGTCGAAATACCGTACACCGGATAGAACCTTTTCAAATCGTTTTCCCAGGCTAAAGAATAGGAGAGTCAAGCTCGGAAACCCCGGTGGCGTACTTCCTAAATTTCTGGGTATGAAAACTGCATCAGTTAATAGGTAACATTTTTATAGTATTTACCTAATTGTCGAACTTTTACGAAGGTTGGGGCATAAGTCATGGCAACTATTTTTTTTATGAGAATTCAAGCATGGGTGGAAAATGTGAGATATACAGATGAAAGAACAAGGAATGGACGAAATGTACGGACATTTAACAACACGCCAACACTTTGCTTCTCATGTTTATTAAGGTAGTTGACAACATTACAGGTTTCATGTTCTGGAAAATTTATTCTGGAACATGATTACAGATTTCATTTTCCAGAATAAGTAACAGAAATCAAAATAGAGAACGGCTGTTTTGATATACGAGCGTTGTTCAACTCGGGTTACATCCACCTTACACGGCGATTGACTGAGAACTGATTTAACATTGCTCTCTGCGCAACATCAGGAACTCATGGAGCCATCTAATGTTGTGGAAACGTACTAGCAGTCACAGCTTCCTTGAGACATATGACATTTTATGATACCATCCCTTAGCTCTGAGAAAAAAAAATAGTTGCCATGACTTATGCCCCAACCCTCGTAATTCGGTGTAAAAATACAACAAAAAACATTTTTTGACCATTTTCTGTCCCTGGGCGGTTTTCCGTCAACTCAAATTCTCAGATCGCACTACTGTACTTGCTGAAACGTGTTAAAAAAACTTTAAACTGACGTAGAAAATCACTAAACGCGCTAAATTTGAAATTGTTTATTTTTAATTTTTCGTTCTTTTAGTTACTGAAATTTCCTGTGAGAGAGTATTATGTTATTGATTACACCCATTATAAAATATTGATTATAAAATTCAAGTTGTGATGCATGACTATTACTTACCAGTGGACAATGTAATGGTTTATTCCAACAAAGTTAGCTCACTCTTCCTCAGTTATCGTTTCTGGCAGTGATTTCAACTTTGATGTTTATGGTTCTGATCAGACTTGCCGATCTCTGGCTGAGATGAACACTGAACACCGAACACCATTGTGCTGAATGTTGCTGAATCTGGTCTAAGAACCTCCATTATCTCCATTTTGTTTTTCATTACATTATGTTGCATTTGAGTGCCCAGTCAACGCCTCCTAGAAAGAAAGCTTGCGAACTGAAACGTCATGAATTTTTACATAATCATAAAATGCATTCTTAATCGTATTAATACCAATAAGAATTCCTAAATTATGACTTCTTATGGTCATGTAACAATATACGAGGCATATTCAGAAAGTTAAGTTCCGTTTTTGTTAAAAACAAAACTACTATATATATTTTCAATTTTTTTCTTTACCAGAATCTACATACCGTTAATTATTTTCCACATACTTTCCAAATTTATTTAAGCACTTGTCATAGCGCTCAATGAACTTATGCATTCAATGAAGAGCGCAGGCCTTCTATCTAGGAGGTGTAGCCAGTCCTGCAAAGTTGTACCATGCTCTCTTCCACCATCACAACAGCTATTAAACAGTGACTGACAGGAAAATGAGAAACTATTTATTATTAAATTCTCAAAAATGATAACTCATGTGTATAATGCGCCAAATTTTGTGCTAAAATAGCGCTATCGCACAGAAAGCAAGAATTTGCGCGCTTTGAGAGTTTAAAAAAAAGCACTGAATCTAGCGCGAAAGCGCTAAATTGGCAACCTTGACTAGTTTTTAAGCTATGTTGGTCGTCAGTTAAAAAAATTGAAAAATTTTGAATTTCTTTCAGAGATATCGTGTTCACGGACCGACAGAAAACAGAGGGACAAACAGATTCGACTATTCGCTGATAGTGATAATTGTAGGCCTCGTATTACTGAAAAATTTATCTTAAATATATATTTAAACATATAAAATAATATAAAACAGATCTATTTCCCGACGATTGTTTCATCTAGAAGCTATTGTCAAGAAGATGAGGAAAGGATGACATAGGGTAAAAGTTAGATATTTCTAGTTTACATCAAGGTTTTCTACTTTAATGCAAGTAAGAAAGCAATTTCAAAACTTAATTTTTTTTCATATTAATTTCTCTTAAAAACTTCAGGGAGTTTTTTTGGGTTTGTGGAGGCATAGTTAAGCTCTTGTAATGTCTTGAGGTCTTGGTTGTATCTCTTAGGAGTTTTCTTTGTTTGGAACATTTAAACATGGACGGGTATAAATTACTAGAGGAAGGAAGGGGAGGACTGAAGCAAGTGGTTGACCATTCGTCAGCTTTTGTTGTCTCTCTCCCGCTCTCTTTCCTTCTCAACCCATCTGACTATTTATTGCTACATTTCCTTCTGCGTTCATCAGATGATGGAAGAAGCAAAAAACAATTTTTCCTGTTACACTTTATCACTCGCTGACTTTGAGGATTTGAGATAAGACTCACTGAGATTCCAGTGTTTTATGGAGACGATTTGCATAAGCACCGCTTCGTCGCTGACTCGGAGCACGCTCTGTAATTTGATACCCACCCCACCCAACCCCCCTCATTCACTTTTTCTCTCTTTCTTTCCTCTCCTCCCTCTTTTTTTCCCTCCTTTCTCATCCAATCCTCCAACTCTTCACCCACTGCGGGGTTTTTGACATAGCGCTTACACACAGCCTTGTATCCATAACGAGGCCAGAAATGAATAGTTGAACGATGATTATGCAAATCATGGCGGAGTGAGACAACCATTGGCGCCTCCGCTGGAACCCTTTTTCTTTTTTTTTTTTTTTTTAAATCTTCCTTTTCCATTCGCTCCATTTCATTGTCTCCTGTGTGACGACTTCATAACAAATTTAAAACTCTTTCTACAAAAGTTGGTTTCTTTCCCCAAGTCATTTCCCCGCTAATCAGAAATTCATTTTTTGCATAGGCTCATGAAAGTTACTTTCCAAAACTCTCATAGGGAAAAGATATGATTCCTTTTTTTTTCATAAAAAATAAAATTATTATTATTCGTCATTATTATTTATCAAAAGATAGGAGCAAATTTATTGAGAAGTATATATGCCTCGATCTTTTAAACATCAGAATATTTATCAAATGAGGCATATATACTTCTCAATAACTTCACAATCACAGCATTAGCTATATGCAGTTTAATAATTTGTTATTTATTTTAGAGTAGATACGCATTAGATATAAAAATAAACGGTATTCATTATTAATATACTTACTACTGTGCATTAGTCTAATTGTCCTAGCTTTGTTGAATCTTGCTTTGATATGTCATCTTGATACAGGCGAACATGTTCAATGCTTCTTGGGATTATAGCACTGCATTGACACTAATTCCCTATCCATAAAGCCACAACAAAGGCATCATCAACACCTCCTATAGCAAAGCTTAAGCACTGGTTTCCTATGCCAGGTTAATTTATGTTGGTATTTCCGATAATTTTGTCAAAAACAGTTAAACCTGCAAACTGAAGTTTCCATTAGACAATTCATTTCATTCTAAAGTAGATGATATCAGAGATCAGTTCCCACGCTTTAATGTCGGCATTATATTGTTATTGTCTATTACCATTATTATGGCTTTGTTGATTCTGCTTTCTTTAACCGTAATTACAAGACGATATCATAAATATTAATCACCACATTAATATTTGTGATTTATTGAGTGGTTGACGACTCATCATTAGCTTATCCAATTTGAATTAATGCCGTATATATATATTTCCTCCACGACTTCCCATTGTATGTATTGAAAGTTTTCTTTTAAATTTGTAAGTTAATGCATTATGGCGTTCCCTTTAATTTTTAGATTAAAACAATCTTTACTTAAATTTTAAAATTTAAGGAAAGGGAATGTGTTAGCGTTGAAACGTTCGCGAAATTTTGAAGCAATGGCAAATATTTTAATTTATTAACATGTCGATCATATTATATGCGCCTGCTAATGTAATATAATTTGCTTGCGCGAGGTTCATATTTAAAACGAAGCAAAAGAATGAAAATTTAATTCTAACTTCTACCCTTTCTCTAATTATGTTTCTACTTTAAATTGCAACATTATTGATTTTTATTTATATTAATCATGAAATTTGATGTCGAGAATGGACAGAACTGAAAACTGGATTGTGCGGTTTTAAAGTTAAATGAAATATATATATATAATTTTGACTCGATTAAAGAAAAACCTCCAAAAGTAATAATCCTCAAAACTTTTTCACGCGAAAATAAAACTCCCACAAAAAGTATATGACCTGAAAATAGAGAAGGGCAATTTGTTCGGGAAGGGGGAGGAAATGGGCATTATTCAGCAAGCATCCTTGCAAATCCTCCAACGGGCGTGTTTAAATAGAAGTAATTGTGATATTTTTCATGTCCACCTGTGGGAGGTGCTGGAAGAGCAAAGTTGGCGAGGGGAGAAAAAACCCATTAGGATAAAGAGAAGTCGACTACCCTCTATTTCTCTCTTTCTTTTTCTTTCTTTCTTTCTTTCTCCTTTTACGATGAAGTGCTGCGAGGATGAAAAGCAACGTGTGATGCCTCTGAGGTTTTACAGCCATTCCCAAGTGGTGCGATGAGCGACCAGCAGGGAGCCCGCCAGGAAACTCGGCACAACGCCTTCACTCCGCAGTCAAGAAGGGGGCATTATTGCCTGTGGATATTCATTATGTTGAAAATCACGGACGGAAAAGGAAGATAATGGGGTCAAATGAAAAGTGAGAGCAGGGAAAATTCAATTTATACTCTGATTTTTTTTCTCTCGCGCGCGCGTTTTATTCGTTTTCCCGCTGTATGTAATGCGCTGTTTTAGGAAAGTTTAAGAGCTATTTTATTTTCTGTCACCTTTTATCCTCATGAATCAACCATCGATTGGGATACTTGAACAGAAAAAAAAATGTCAATTTATTATTGAATTTTAAAAAATAGAATGGTTGAATTATCGACTTACGGATAATGTTTTTAATTCAGGTTTAGATTGTTGAAATGGTTTGGGTGCAGATTTAGCAACATTGCATTAAACATTACACAACTAGTGTTAAGAGTTTTATGATTTTTACTAATCCGTTTTTGTCTATGAATGCCGGCATAAAAATGTTTTAGATGCTATTATGGTGCCGATTATAAGAAAAACAATATTTTATCAGTTTATTTTACTGTTTTTTTTTTATCCATCCCATTTAAAGGGATTGCCATTGATAGCCTCTTCTTTACATTCTAAAATTTAATTTTAAATTATAATGAATTCTTAAGATAGTTTGTACGAGAATTGTTCAATAGAAAAGCGTTTGGACTGCACAGCGCGAAGGTATCGCCTAGACAACGGAAAGCACTTGTTTATATGCATTGTTTAAGCACTATAGTGGCCGGCACGAAAGAAAAGGAAAACTAGCGATGCGTAAATAAATAAATAAATAAATAAATAAAAATCATTCGACCAATCGGGAGCGGACAGGAAACGGAGCATTACTTATTCCTGGCATTCCCTTAAGTGAAATCGCAGCTGAATCGAAACCGAAACATATCTGACACTTGATTAATTGACAGGTTGAGTACGATACTCAGATTGTCTTGCTTTTCTCTTTTATTATTGTATCATTATTATATCCTTTAAACAGCCAAAACATTATAAATTATGATTCTAGCTTGACTTTATATAGTTTTTCTTGAACAAACAAATTTATAGGCGAGGAGGAGGCTTCTGAAACTCTGAATAAATCAAACATCTGCAATCGATCGACACTTATACTACGCATGCGCCTGTTTCGTTTTTCTTTCGTGCCGGAGGCGTCTGTCACATACGTATATCGGCTGTTTACTTCTTTCTAAGAGTCCTGATTAAATTGGAGGATGGCGTCCATGGTAGACAATCCGTTCAAAGACAATCAGCGTGCTGTTATTCAATTTTGGTCGCGTCGGCGCCTATAATTATTCTCATACGGCAGTGATTGACTAATGCAAGAAATTTCGACAAGTAAGGGGACCCACGAAAGATTTGGCCTTTCCAGGATATGAATCAGCATCAGATGAAAATGTAAGACGGTTGAAAATTGCTATACGCGTCAATAGGCGCATTAACGTTAGAGAATTTTGATCCTCTAAAATAAAAGGATCAAAAAGAACGGAGGTTCAATTCCGATGCTGACGTAGAAGTTGCTGTTACACAATGGTTTCCCCAACAACCGCAGAAAATTTACCAGATGGCAATCTATACACACCACACCAACGAATCCACAGAACACACACAACCACATCAACGAGTCGATTAATCGGGAACTTGAAATTTTGAGGGATAAGAGGAAATGTTGTTTTTTATATGATGTCAAGATTTCGTTGGATTCGGCCGGGCAGTTTTCGAGTTATGTGCTGATGCTAGATTAGTGCTTTGAGGTTCTTCTTAGGATGGCTGGTGTTAGATTAGTGTGCCAGTGAGACCCATGTCTTAATGTTCATGAAGGTTTCTTTTAAATTCTTTGAATAAAAATTGCTTCTCAGCCTCTAAAGGTGTTTCTATTGAATAATCCTCGTAAATGTTGCTATTCGATTCTTCGTATGATAAAGATCCTCTTACATTCTTTCACTATTAATGAATCTTTTTGTAATATTTTTTTAGGTAAGTCTTTATTTTCACGGCAATTCTTATAATTGTTATTTGTTTGCCAAGGAAGAGCAAATAAATCTGACAAAAGAACTGAAATAAAGTGTGTCTCATAATTATAAACGCAGTATGCAAACATCACTTTTTGAAAAACTGGTTATTATTTTTGCAATTATCCAAAAACCACTGCCAAGTTGATTTTGCAGTGTGGATTGGTGCATTGTCCTGCTGAAATTCATAGAACGGACCCCCCATTGCCTCTGCAAATGGTAACAAATTTTGGTAGGCTACGGCATTGAGTCTACCCTTAGGAAAAGCTAAATTCGTTTTTCCATTACATGAAAAATCTCCCCACGCCATCAATGAACCACCACCTTGTTGTCGATTGGAGAAGATTTTTTCTTCAGCACCATCCGTCATGCCAATATGTCATGCCAGTAGTGGCTCCATCCGTCTGGGCCATCCAAATTAAATTTTTTCTCTTCACTAAAGATGACCTGCCATTGTGGGTCCAGTACATGTGCTCTTTAGCCCATTCCAGTCGCTTCTGTTTATGGCGTACTGTCAACTTAGGTTTTTTTTGTACATAAGAGTGTTTGTTTTTTTAACAGCACGAGCAACTGTGTCCTTGGAAACTCCAATGTCTGGCTGGCTTGTTACAGTACGGAGTGACATTCTACCTTCATTTAACCTCTGCATAACAGCTCTTTTCTGTCGAGGTGTTAACTTTTCTGGTCACCCAGGTCGCTTTTTAGTACAATAACTTGTCCCTAAGTTAAGGTAATTAATTATAACTCTGGCAGTGCATTTAAGGGCCTTAGCTATAGCTCTTATAGAGCTTCCAGCTTTCTTCATTGCTGTTATCTGACCTTTTTTCAGTCAGTAAGCCTTGGACCTCTCGGCCTTCCCTTCAGTTGATTTCCATTTACCTTCAGTTGGTTTCCATTTCAGTGGTTGCCATTTGCAATAAAGCACTGTATAAAGAAAGTATGGACAATCATTGTTGCAGGCAGCCATTTTGACTCCTATTTCATTCCTGTTTTTTATGATGATTGTTTCTTGTTTGGCGATAAATTCAAACTTGAAGATTGAACACATGCTTTTTGACAAGAGTTAGAGAGAAATTGGCCTCTGAAGTTTGAATTTGCTGCAAAACACGACCAATCATCATATGAAATAGGAGTCAAAATGGCTGCCTGCAACAATGAATTGTCCGTACTTTCTTTATACAGTGCTTCAATTTGCAATTGTCTAATACTACACCTGGTGTTAATTTATGTAACCATTTTAATTAATAATTTTGAGATTAAATCAAGTGTGTTTATAATATGAGACAGATATTTTTGACTGTTGTGAATTTATTTTTTTCCTCCGTAAATCATTTCCAAAAGGTTCTTCCAAATGTTTGAAATGATTTTTAATATGCTTAGACATGTTTACCATTTTATTTTATTGCAAAAATAATAACCAGTTTTTCAAATTAGATGTTTGCATACTGAGACACGCCTTAGTATGCGTAAATTCTGGCAAAAAGAACACCAAATTTTCCGTATGTAATATGCACATGGAGATTTTCTAATACAAGAAATACTTAAAAACTTAGGATGCATTCATTACATTTAAAACTTTTTAAATTATATTAAAATTATAAAAATTCTTTAAAACAAACAATAAAAACTTTGTTTCAAGTATTCTTTCCAGATCAGAATATATCCGGATTAATGGCTCTGGCTTATAGATTAACATCTTTTAATGAAGACAGAAAAACTGGATTTATTAACTCATAGCGCAAAAGCTCTCGAGATAAAGTTAATCTTTAAAAAAAATCCAAAAACCGCAAATGCCATGGAAGAACATTTTCAGAGGATATGTTATTACGGATTAACACGGAGACGCTCTATAATGAACTGGCTTTTGCCGCATAGCGTTGCCGCTTTCAGTGGAAACAACTTGAGCGCCATCATTTGTATGGGAAAAAAAAAAAATATGACAGACGCAATGGCATCACCGAGTCGGATGAGAGTGAAAAGGAGGAGGATAGGAAGGGAAAGGGAATGGGGGGTAAAAACTGAGAAAGAAGGGAGGGGTGTAAAGTGGTTTGAAAGTCGAACGCTCCACAGGCGATATTTTTGTTCGTTCGCCGAATGATTGTCTACCGCCATGCGCAACGAGAGCTCCTGTTAGGAAAGCAACTTTTAAAATTTATTTCCTCAGGTCTATCAGTGAAAATGGGTGGATCTTGTCTTCCTCTGGGATGCGTGTAAATTGGACAGGATTCTGCAAATGTCATTGCTGAACGTAAAAGGTCATTGGAGACCTTCGTACGCTACGGTTGGTGGAGGGTTCAATTGGAGCGACACAGGCATTGTCGAACAATTCTCCGAATAAACCCTCCCTGTACTTTTTTTTTTTTTTTTCCTTTTCTTGTTAACGTCTCCGTCTACTTATTTTTCTTGGTTCTGTTAGATTAATGACAACTGCTTTGCAAGTCGTAGAGAGAAATGAAAATGGGAAACGAATGACTTAAGTTTTAAAAAATTTTTTAAATGGTATGAGAGGTGGAGAAAAAAAAATTGAAAAAAAGTGTCTGTTTTAGAATTCGCAGATATGTGAATTGAAACCAAAATACTTATTGGTTTTATTAAAATAAGCTTAAAATAGTTCAATTTAATTTTACCCTTGCAAACGGAATCTCTTGCTATGCGCTCTTCATTGGAGTAAACTTTTATTCTAAACTATTTATTAAAATAAGTCCTTAAGCCGAGATCTTTTAACTAATTTGCATTTTAATTAATCTACAACCGCTGCTTTTGTTTACTTGGTTATAGAATGAAACGATAGATTTTTCCTCTTACTCATTGAATGTAAAACCCATTGTAATTGGCTTAATTTGCGCTCGGGATGTTCATTTGAATGAAAACATTCTTCCTGTATGTTTGAAAGCTCTAAATGAAATTTTTTAAGATAACAATGTTATTCAATTTTCTTCCATTATAAAATGACAATAAAGTTGCTTTATAAAAACAACACAATCGAAAGAGTTCTCCGTAAGGCCCTTTTATGGCGCGAATGATCCTGAATGACGAAAATACCGTTTGATTCGAGAAATGCAAGTGGAATAAATGCTAGAAATGTCCAATTTGTCCCCTTTTGAACCGTTTGTTCATTGTAATTGTGGCGATGACAGATTAGAAACAGTTGAACACAACGGACTACGATACTGACCATGGAGTAGGACGAATTTGGCTACAGATAAGAGTTCTGCATTAACACTGGCATTGATTGAGGACAATACACAGTTCCCTGATTAGCTCCACGAGAGGATTCCCGTGTCATTGTCTCTGCCGTAATCGAGAGTAAATTAACCAAACGGTAGAGAGAGAGAGAGAGAGAGAGAGAGAGAGAGAGCAATGGTCATTGGAAAAGCTGGTGTCTCCTCTCCCTTTTCGACGCTTTTGCTTGATGAAAGATAGGCGGTGCAATGCAGATGGGCATTGGGCTCAGTGTCTCCCTCTCTCAACGTGATTTCCCCTGATAGATAGCTAGTAGCCAAAAGAGAGACAGACAGAGATCCTCATTGCTTACTGAAAATATAGAACCGGTGATGTTGTTCTCGTCCTCCAGGAATGTGGCTCAATGCAAGACGGTGATGCAAAAATCCCTCAGTTTCTTCTTGTCTCCGTTATCAATAAAACATGCAGCTAACAGATGCATTCCAGACGTGTAAGGCAATCTTTTAAAAAAATCGAGGATTTTCTTTGTTTACAGAAAATTCATAAATAAGTTCCTTTTTTTCACCGTTTTGTTTTTCAATCTGTGAAAATAGAAAAGAAGGAGGGAGGGACATGAAACTTCCTTTCCGTTTGCATATTAAGTTTGTTTTGTCGTTGCAAGCGAAATTATTGGCTTTTAAAAAATTAATGTTTGTTAAAAAACATTAAAGCTAAATTTTAAACAAATGACGTAAAACAAAACAACATGGATTTGTATTAGAAAAAAAAAGTTATGAGGAGATAGATTTCTGGTTGAGGTGGGTGTAGGAGAAATCTTTTATCTCATAGACTCATTGTAATTTTTTTTTCTCTGTTTGCATAGAATACTCTTAAGCCATCTTGAACGACAATAACAATGAAGGAAAAAGAATTTCTTAAACTCCTTTTGGAAAACAATTTAAATAATTAATTACGTATTTTTTTCTTGAACATTAAAAATGTATGAAGACCAATTGCAATGACATCATTTACAAAAAAAAAATAAATTCTTTGCCATGTATAATTTATTATGATTTTTTTTTCTATGGATGTTGTTTTAGATAAAATCGATTATTATTTGACTTACAGCAATAGCTGTGTCAGTGACATATCCAAAATTGGAAGTTGGAAAATAAGTTTTGAAGCATACATGAAAAAAACCAGAAATGTGTTTTCAAAGACAGTTAAAAGCAGCGAAGAGTTAGATATAACGTATTTGAATTCGCCATCATCATCTTTTTAAACCGTGTAAAAAGTTAAATGCCACTATTAAATTAATAGAAAGCCATTTCTACAAGTAAGGACATATTAATACAAGAATAATAAATTATGAGTCTGAGTTTATCTTGAGTTTGTTTAATTAGTTAAAAGGCTCTAATTTGTCATTTTATAATCTTTGTAGATAAAGATTTTAAACTTTCCATACATGCTTCAATATTGATGCTTCAATTACACGATAATTGTGGCACACCGTGGAAGCGACACTCGACCTCTCGTCAAAATTATCTTGTGACGTCCAATTGAACCCTTTACTTTAGGGTGAAATGCATTTTATAGATAACTGCGCATGTGTCAATATCAGCTTGAAATTCCATTTCACTCTGTGGTGTTTCGAAAGTTCTTCCCGTCTTCATTCTACACAAGTCTTCTCGTTGGTTAAGTCTTCACAATTTGTCATTCGGTTTTAATATTTAAACAAAGTCATATTCCCTGATGATTATGTATTATAAGTATGAAAATTTCTTAATTACATAGCCACTCAGATATTCTGTAGCTAAATTTTTTTATGTTCAGAGTAATAGTTCTCAATAGGGATTTATGGACTGCAGCATAATACGAGGGAGAATCAAAAAGTAACGCACAACAAGTTTTTATGGTAACATTTTTTATAATAACCAAAAATGAAACAATGTACAAAGAAACTACAAGTTTTACGTAGTTTTCGACATATGCACCAAGTATCTCGACCCATATCTCCCATCGTGGCACCAGATTCAATATACGTCATTTAAAAAATTCTGTATAGCCACGAGGTCAGGGCTGATTTTACCTGCGAACCAAAGCGTTGGCCTCCTAGGAATTTCCGAAAAGGTGATAGTTCGATGGTGCGAGGTCTGGACTGTAGGTGAACATTTGAGCATTTCCCTGCTTCGTCGAAAGATTTTCTCGGCCTTCTTCGAAAAATTTGTACCGCAGACAATCAACATCATAACTCCGACATTTCCCTGTGGATTTCACTCGCATTTTTTTGTTTTGGGCCACAAAAAAAGGACTATACGTTGCTGTTCTTCACAAGTTAACAATGCTAGCAAATGTTTACTCAGTAGTTATCAGTTTTCCGCTGGGGCGACATCTGCTCAAGCCATTGCTGTCGGTTGCGTAAGATTCAAACCATCCATTTGCCAAGTTTGAACATCCGGACCAAAATAGTATTCCATAAAAAATTGTTGTGCGGTACTTTTCTGTCCTTCCTCGTATACGATTGTAAACGCTAAAGAGTAAAATACATGTAAATTTAATAAAATACATATATGCTGAGTAGACAGAACATAAGAGATAATGGTGATGAGAAGCTTTAATTGACTTCTATCGTTCAGAGGGCATCAAACCAATAAACAGACGGACATTAAACTCTCTACAAACACAGTACTTTCCAATAAACAGCCATAGATAAACGCAGGACCTCATCGTAGACGTATATTTGCCGCATGACAAGTAAGTCACTATCGCTGAAGCAGTAATAATCTTAGGGTTTCTATGATAATCGTATCAAGAGTATACCGCGATTATAGCAATAAAGGGCGCCCACGCACCATAGATGACTGAGGGCACTATAATTTCCAGGCTCGTACAGACAGACCGAAGGGTAGCAACGGCGAAGATCATATTCAGCTCATGAACTGTTAATAAGTGAAATGTGTGGTCCACGCTGTCTAGCCTTGATTACGGAAGCCAATAACCTACTTGTTTACTAATGTTGACTGATTATCAGTGGTTATTGCGCATTATCTTTTGCCGAGAATGTCAAAACTGATTTTCTTCAGAGTGGCGACATTCTTGTGGTCAGATTAATCCCTGTCAGATATTTGTACCTGCGGTATAGACTAAGTCAGGTTGCGGTGGGTGTTGAAAGGGTTTTGGTTCTCTAATAGTTTGGGGAGCCTTTTAATCCACATCAGAATCTGCTGGCTGGAGGTTTACTCCCTTTCATGACTTTCGCGCACCCTTCAGATGATTGCCTGTTTCAACGAAATAATGCGTTTTTCCCTAGTTTAGTATAACTTAAGCTTGGCTTCAGAATGCTCATCTGTGATCAGGACGTGCAAAGTCTCCGTATTTAAATCTTATTGAATCCTTATGAAATGCTATTGAGCGAAACAGCAGATTCATAATCTTGAACCAACTTGTAGGGTGGAGTTGTCGACAGTGGTTCAAAACGACTGATTAGCACGCTTTCTGACAATGCTGCGATATCTGGTAGAGTCACGGCGTTTTTATGCTACTATTGGTGTACGCCAAGCTATTAGGGAGGCATCTCTAATGTTTTGTCCGGTCATTGTAAGTCTGCAACACACTAGAGCATTGCTCAGCATCTTTTTGTACGTGTTGTTTACCAATCTTAACATTTATCTCATTAAGGCTAGATTAATAAGTCGTTTAGCAATTTAAACGAATAAAAAGCTCGCCTATATTTCTATTTCTTGTTAGATTGAACTTTAAATTTTTTTTCCTAATTTTGCATCCCATAATGAGAACAATTTTTGTTGTAAATGTAGCATTGTAAACTATAATACAGTTTCAGCCACGCAGAAAATCGTGAAAAGTGGAAGGAAATAATGAATGCTGTTGAAGAATGAATAATGTTAATGTAAAAATTAAGTTTTCAATCTTCTAGTAATTAAAATTTTTCTAATTTAAAGAGGTGCGGTGAGGAATGTGAAGGAAATGGTTTCATTGAATCGTTTCTTATTCCACGAATTAATTGTTCTTAGTTTCAAGCTGCTTTCTTTTAAAAAGTGGATTATTAATTAAAATCATTCCATTTATTTAATTGCATATTTTAGTTCAATTTATCATTAACCGAGGGTAGAAACTGTTTCATTATGAGTTTTGACCATTCTATTCTGCTATCATTCTGCAAGAAATGCTCTTCAACTTTGGTTGTTTTTTTTTTTATTTTTATTTTTTTTAACTAGAATGCATTTATTTCTGTTTGTTTTTTTGCCTAAAATAAATGAACTATGTCAAGCTAAAAGCTGAAATTGATTTTTACGAAGTGAAATTTACTATACAGGGTGAACATAATTAAAATTCACATTTCAAAATACTCTATTGGAAGATCCATTAGTCAGAATGACTTCAAACTTAAACTGAATAAATACTCTTAAAGCAGTGGAGTTTGCTTTGGTGAAATATATAAACACTTTAAAAATTTAAAGCTAGGGGATCAAACTGCGCTTTATTAGAGTGAATAAAGAAAATAAAAATCATGCAAAGACATATTCAATATTATTTTATGCTATGAATAGAAATCGTAGAAGTAACGTATTAAGCAAAAGATCTGAGGTTTCTGTCGGGTTGCTGGAAATGACGTGTGTAGCGTGCTTTTACAATTCGGTACTGCTCTCTTTAGATATCCTCAAAGCTAAAAATTATAAAAATTAAGGTTTTGGAAACTAACAGCTGATTACTCTTTTGCTGGCTCTTTTACTGGTGTTGCGCTATACCAGTGTTTCCCAGCCATGGGGGCCACCTCCATAGTTTAAGTTAATCATATGACGACTCTCAGTCGTTCATCCATGTTTCTTCAATGAACATTTCAATTTTTAAATATTGAAAATTATGTATATATATTTGGGGGGCATAAGAATTTTAGAAAGGCTTAGGTGGGGCATAGCACAAAAAAGGTTGGGAAACACTGTGGGGCATAGAGTCTATACGAAGGCGCTTCATCTTGCATAAAAATTGTGATATCCAGACACCGAAGCTGTTGAAGTGTTGAAATATTCATATGGTTTTGCAAAATATCCAAAGCGATCTATCTAATATCGTATTTACCACAAAATTTTATACACTTAATCAAAGACAAAAATTAACAACAATTTTACAGAAAATTGCAAAAATTTATAGAAAATTAACAATATAGCATATAACATGTGACTGCAGATGCACTACAAGAGTGTTCATGCTAAATTTGGGGGCATGGATCTTACTATAGAGCCTTTTGAAATGTACGCTCTAATTATGTTTCAGAAATGGAGCATTAAATTTGAGGTTACATCATGAATCAAACGTTGATGTATTTACTTAATTTAATACTTTTCCTATGTTTATTCTTTCAGAGAATAAACTTAATGGTTAGAATTTAATAATGCAATTATAAAATAATAAATTTTCCGTTTATTACATTTCAAATCATGGAGTTATCCTAAAAGGATTACGCTTATAAATTATTTATATCGTATCGCCATATTCTGTCCTCATTTTCATTTAAATCACATCTTCTACCTTTCTAAATGTGTGAAGGTATAGAGAAGAGTGTGAAGTTTGGTTAATGTGACAGCATCTCTCAGTAGACGATGCAATAATTGGAACCATTCTCTATGGACGAAGCTCATGTCTCCGGTTGGCCAGCAACGCAGTCATCCTGTTTCAAGAAGCTCTTTGGTTTCAGGATAGGAAAAGAGAGCACCGGAGGCTGTGGGTGCCAATGTTACGTCACTCTTATCCATTCTCTCCCTCCCGCCTCCTGGACTTCACTCCTTCCCCCCTTCCACCCCCTTCTCTCTTTACGCGTGGCTGACGTTACTAAGCGACTGTCATTGGAGGTGACGTATTGTGCTATTGGCAGTCTCACAATAAGTGAGCGCCTTGGCTCAAGATATTGACGTTGGACAGACAAATAACCATTGTTTCCGAAGATTATTAATGGAGTATTCACGTCGGAAGCGCATAGGCCTTTTGTAATGACATCAGAAAGGGCGTTGCTCGTCCAAAGCACCCTCGGCTAAGTAATGATTTCGTTCTTTAGGAACATGCTAAGGAATGTTTGTTGAAATTCTGTAGAAGTTGGCTATGCAGTTCCTTTTAAACTTACAATATCGATTGCATTAAGGAAAAAGAGGTTGCCGACTTTAATTACTCTATCCAAACAAAAGAAATCTTTCATTTTAACTCCAGAAGTTCATTAAACTTGACAGAAATAAACAGCGCGTTTTTAACATTGCATAAAAATTAAATTTTCTTTTTTACCTTCTTAAAACAAAAAAAACAAAAAAAAAAAGTTTTTTTCAGCCTTTAAATAAATTGTTTAAGCAATTGGATTTTCATTTATTATTTCATTTTTCATAAGATAACTACAACAGGCAAACTTCATTGAAAATAATCGAATGACTTGTAAAAATAGAAAATTCAGTAAAAGATTGACATATTTTCTGAAAGCTTATTATACTGGTTGATTCAGTCATGTTCATCAGTAATAGCTGCGGTTTGTTTGGTATGATTTTCACGAAATTCAGTTAGTATGAAATAGGGTTTACATAATGAACGTTATAGCCACTGTAGAGCATCAAACTTCTTAATCAGCTAATTTTATGGTTAGTGGAGCAATTAGTTGCGAATTGTCAGCAGTATTTGCTCGAACCAACCTGATAACTGGCCGCTATGGCGCCAAAGTTTGAAACATTTGAAATCCACGCTTTCTTACTGAAGAATCTGAAGAAATCCATTTTTCAAAACTAATACCCGAGCAGAGAATAAACTTGATTAATCCGATTATCTTCATGAAATGAGCATAAAACCTTACCAGGGGTCATTTCTGATTCTCTCCGAATACCTGTGGTTCGTGCATGGTTGGGTATTTTTCATGAATGCAACCAGTACCGACAAAGGCTGTTTTACTTTATGACTAAGAGAGACTACAAGATGGGTCACAGGACATACGTATCATTTTTCACTATGAATTACATCACTTAAAATTTCGCGATAAACAGATGCTTCACTGTAAACAATTTCTTGGTTACTATTCCTGTTGATACATCTCATGCTCCTTCTGCCATTGCATTAAGCTACATAATGACTAGAATTAGAAAGTGGGATTACTTGCGTAGTTTCCTGGCGCATCCGCAAGATGTCACTACCTGCGTTTTCGCAGGTTTTCAGCGTATTAAAAAACGGTCATCATTCATAAATACTGAAACAATAGAACATACGATAGAAGCTTAAAACAAAACGTGAAGTTTATATTTGCTATAAAGTTGGTCGAAATTGGTATTTGCAGGATTCGGTATAAAGTTGGTCGAAAGCGACAGCAGCGTTATTATTTCACACATTTGCTACCTCGCCTGATTTTAGCATTGGCTACTCCATTTTCTATTTCTGTTCGTTATCGTAATAGTAAGCAGTTTTAAAAAAGTTTTAAGACTTGATGTCTCGTGCATCTTTACTGAAGCGTATGTACAGTGTAAATTCCGTTAAAACACTATAAATTGGAAAACATTAACGGATAAATTTCATTTCTTCTATCATCATCATCATCATTATCATCATCATCATCTTCAATTTCAATTCTTTTCAATCAAACGTTTCCAAAGTGCTCTGTCCTGGGCTATACTTTTTCAATTAACGCCCACCATTTTTTCTAAGTAACGTGGTCTTTATATGTTTCGTGAGTGCCAGTCGAGGATGGCTGCAGCCCTGTGTTCTGGCAACGTGTCCAACCCATTGCCATTTGAGATGTCCCATTCGCCCTAGGATGTAAAACACTTCTGTCTGTCCTCGGATCGAAGTGGTTCTTTTTTCCCCTTCTTTTAATACCTCCATGCTTCGTTAGGTGAAATACGATGGCCCTCGTATAGTCGTTGGATGGCCCTGATGTTGAGTGTCCATATTTCTGCTCCATAACTGATGTCTGGTAGAAAACACACCTTGTAAAGTCCTCTTATATTTTAGCATTTATGAAGCAATTGGAAATAGTATTCAATAGCTTATACTAGTTTTCCTATTAAATCAGCTATATGGCAAGTTCATCTTTGTTAGTTGTCTAAATCAATTTAGGTAAGAGACATAAACAATAGCAAGGCTTTTCAATGTGTAAGCCGTTCTTTAGGCCAGTCCAGAAGCTAGATGAAAATTATAAAAAAAGCGTTTGCGAGTTAAGATACTGAAATTTTATTTTGCCCTCCCCTCCCCCCCCCCTTCCCAGTAGTGCGTCATCTCCACATGCTCCCTTTAAACACCGATTTAAAGGGAGGAATAATCGGCTACCACTTAAAAGATTGGAAACAAAAAGATTCAATATGAATTGACGAATAAGAAACCTCTACCAATGGATATTTCAACGGTTTTCTTCCCTTCCCCCACCCTTATTTAATTGTTTATCAGCTTATGATGTTACTCGAAACTAATCTGATAAACTTTTTTGCATATTGCGATAATTGACTAGACATTTAAATTCAGGGCAGTCCATTTTAGATGTAGATTTTAGATATTATTCATTCATATACGTGAACTCTATCACTCTATATTGAACTTATTTTTTCGCATTTTGGGAACTCTTTCACCTTTAGTTGGTTTGCTTTTGGGCTTTATATGTTTTAAAAAATCAGTCATGTGAGCTGTTAGGCAAACTGTATGCCTTTCTTAATATGCATTTCGTTTATACCCTAACGAAACTTGAATAGATATATTTCATTTAAAATTTATATGCAGCATTTCGACTTTGCAAACTTTTTAAAAGGTTTATAAAATTTTGATCTGCAATAAATTTTAAAGAACAGTTGCTTAGAAATTTGAAGTAGCTTTAAAAGCAAATTAATGCATAAGCAAATTTGCGAAGCATTTGCAATATCACTTATTCTTGATATCATTATTGAATTTAATGTTCTAACGGTTTGTTTCCCTAGAAGCGAGAGAAATACTCATGAAAATGTGATTTACTTACTCCTGTATTATTCCTACGATAATGCAACTAACCACAAATGGATGAAAAGAATTTTGTTGCATAGATAGGCTTAAAGTAATGTTGAGCATACGATAAATTTATTTATCTACTGCTTAGCTTGTTTCATCTTTAAATTTTATAAGTTTCTCTTTGATCTTTATAAGTTAATTTACGCCTTATATGTATTTTCGGAATTATGCGATTAATAATTTATTAAGATTCCGAAGTTAGCTGTGCTTCGTAAATAATTTTGAAGAATAGATCCGAATATAAAATTTGACACTAGGCTAACCTAATTACCATCAAATAACGGAACGACAAATTCAGTTAATTACCCCCTAATACGAATAAAAATAAAAATAATGCTATTGTGAAACGAATAAACTTGCGAAACTTCCGTAACTGAAGATGTTAATGCAAACGGAAAATGATTAAAGAATTCCAGAAGTGTTGGGCTCAGTTTTTACAGGTGATATTAAAAGTGTCAATTCATAATATTTTTTTCGCAATGTTATATTTTTTTTGTCCGTTATATTTATAATTGATTCAATTAAGCCATTCTTCATTTACCAAATGACTTCCCTTATTTGTCGACCTTAAACGAAAACAGCTTTAAATTTTTAATTTCAACTGATTTGAGCATTCTTAAGAGATAACGTCGTTCGCGTGCGAGAGAGAGAGAGAGAGAGAGAGAGAGAGAGAGAGAGAGAGAGAGCGGAGATTTTCCTAACCCCGTCTCCTTCATTATTTTAATGTGACCCTCCTCTTCGTCCTGTTTCCCATTGCTGGTTATTCCTTACCCTCAAGGCTTAGCCTCGTTGGAACTTAATCATTCGCCTATATATTTGCAAATTGAAGCGGAAAATCTGTTTTGTTTTCTCGTAAAGACAATGAGAAACCCCGATTTTCTTATTGGAGCTTAAAACACACAAGTATCTCCGCTGCTAAATTTACATTTTTATTAAAGACGAAACTACGGAAGAAAGAAATTTAAAAATAGCGAAGAGGCTCGTGAAAAAAAAAGTGAACCAAAGAAACGCTAACACACTATCTAGGAACGAAAAGAAAAGAAAAAAAAAACTAAAATAGTAGTGGAAAAAAAAAAAGAAAGAGCCCTTCTTCCTTCACTATCATCATCAGAGATAGACATGGCCACCGAACGAATACAAAATAATCGCCTTAATTGCTCACCGCAAAACGTTTTACAAATTGCTTCCCACACCGAGATAAAAATGAAAACGGTAGAGGACAGAAGGGGAAAAGCAGAGAGAGAGAGAGAGAGAGAGAAATGGATGAGAGAAAATAAGGAGGATGGGTGAAATAGCATTAGAAAAGCGGGGATGGGGGGGGGGGATGCTAGCAGCGCTGCCATCCTTCCCACTCGTTTCCTATCTATCGGCTTTTGTAAATGGCGATCAGCGTTTCGAATACCCTTCCATTTGATATTCATGATATCGATTGTTTGAGTACGCACTAAGGAGGATCAACTGCCGAATTAATTCAGTGAAATGTCAGTTCTTTGCTTTTACATTTTCTTTTATTCTTCATGAGAACACGACTTGAATATTTATTCATATTTCAGAGGAACTTGAACATCATTTCCTTTCCAATTAACGTCAATGTTTATTTAGCTTCTATTCACATAGTTTATTTAAACTTCAAAACATTAAAACTACTCTGCTGCTGCAATTGCGCAGCAGCTAACTTACGCGACCATTCGAAGTACGCATCTTTAACCATTCCGATCCATAATCTATTACTGGAATTAAATAGGTAGCAATAATAATGACTTCGTTGCTATTTTCCTAACAAAGTAGCAACTTCAAAGCCTGAAAATTGATAATGACAAAGCAATCTCACTGGTATCTGTTATTTGGCAATTAATGCCGTGTATCATTCAATAATGTTGAACTGATTAGTTATTCCCGCTTGTTAAGGTGTTGGCGTGAAGACATCAGCTTCCAACTTCATCAATGCCAGAATCCAGAAGACTTCACAAATGTACAGGGTGTTTACTAAACATACGGCAAAAATTCAAGAAGTGATTCTTTGGGTTATTTAAAAAAAAATTTGTCCTTTGATGATTTTCGGAATGCCACTTTGTTTCGAAGATGCAAGGCGATAAAGGTATTTCGACAAAAACGGTACTGATTTCTTTTAACAACATTCTGATTACTAAAAAGTGGGTGCCTTTTGCACTCATACAAGGTTATTCCAGTATTGAAAACACTATCAGTTTACCCGTGGATTTCACAGGTATTGTTGAAGACCTCTTGACTTGTCATTATTTTTGTTTTGAAAGTTGATTGCGTTTTTATTTAATACTAGCAAAGGTACCCGGCGTTGCCCGGGATAATTACACTTGGATGTAAACAGAACAATCTCAAAAAATTAAATTAAAATTTGCAATATCTTAAAAATAAACACATGAAAATGCTTAGAATTAATACAGTAAAAATTCTTAATGAAAATTCGAAAAAAATCTTTTTAAAGGCTCACAATGGCTGGACCTCTCCAAGGATGCCACTGCTAGTCTAAATAATTTCTTACTCACGTAATCTTACCTCAGATGTATAACTTAGTGTTGTTGCAATTTCCACTCTTCTCTCGATGTGTTGAAGCAAAACTTGGCCATTCATCACTTTGTGCAGTCTAGCGGTCGCCGATTCTTCTATTTACTTGCTTCCCATTTGCTCAATACATCACGGAGCTAAAGGAGTGCTTCCTCTGTCGTCTTTCCACTCTTTCTCAATAGTCTGCTAACTTTCCATTATCTCCAGTTACTGATCATTTTTAAAGATTTTCAAGAAATTGTTAAGTACTAAGAACTCTCTTTTCTAAGAAAAGCCTGAATAACAGGAATTCTATGCATTGTTACAAATTGAAACTTATCCATATTACATCATCATTTTATGTTCATTGTTATAATTCTTGGAAAGATTGCTTTAACATTACATCATCATTCTGTGCTCATTGTTATTGGTGAATTGCGTGTTGAAACCATTGTTGATACCTATTGTTGCACAAACTTTTATTTGCATTGTTGGTCATGAGATATATATTATTGGTCCATGCAGAGTGTTTGTGAATTGCGTGTTGATACCATTGTTGCAAAAACTTTGTCTTGCATTGTTGGTCATGCGATATTTCTCATTAATATGC
>JAHWFO010017593.1:2564885-2630040 GCA_023313115.1 Rhysida immarginata
TCTCTCTCTCTCTCTCTCTCTCTCTCTCTCTCTCTCTCTCTCTCAGTAAGGAAGAACAAGCAACAGTCAAGCAATACTACTCTTCTCTTTGCTGGGTTGAGCAGTAAGAAAGAGCCTGAGATGGAGGCTATACGGGGAGACGATCGTTGCAGGCAACTCCACCAGTGCCAATGGCAGAATCAAATTAGCAGGAAAAAATATAGCGGTTGCGAGTGGAAAAGATAAAGGAGATTAAGAAAGAACGACGGAGAAACTGGATGCGAAGAGAAACGACAACGGAAGCAAAAGGAAGAGAAGTGTAGATGGAGGAGGAGCAACAGAAAGGGATCTGGAATTGAAAATGAAAAAAATGGGGTAAAAAGAAAAGAACGTGAACGATACGAAAAGCATGTGGGAATAATTTATACAGAGTTAAGGAAAAAATAAAGTTAGAAAATGTGGCTTGATATTTGTGCGGTGTATGTTGCGGTTTTTCTGTGAAGATGTGAAGAAAATTCCAACGATCTGTTTTTTTTTAAATTCCAAAAAAGCAACGAAGGCAACAAGTTTATAAAATACCGACCAAGGGGGAAATTTCATAATGCTCGTTTATTCTATTGGTAGATATTTTTGACTTAACAATTTTAGCTTAAATTCTTATTAGTATTTGTTTGGTATAAGATTACTGGCAAACTATGATGTTAAACACGTTGCACTGTAATTGTCTTTGACTCCTTGAAGATCCAGAATATTGAATTTTTAAAATTGTTTTCCTCGTGATGGATATCATGAAATATTGAGGTATTAAAATGAGCATTGTAGAAAGTATACCAAAGCACTGAGTAAGTACAGTATTTGCTTATGAATCTCACTTCCAGGCTCGGAATAGGCTAGGAAGCTTCAATCTCAGAAAATGTGAAACAATATGTCAATTATTATTTTTGTTGGAATATTTATAATAATATATGAAACAGACATAATTTTAATGTAATGTAATTGTTCCTGCATTGCAGTAATCTCCTATATTTTTTATTCTCATAAGTAATATTTTGAAATTTTCCTATACAATGTACTTCACAATATTCCAGATAGATATCATGCTAAGTAAATTACAGTAAGCTTACTAGAACTTTTTAATAATACATGGAATCTTAATACAAATGCAGAGGCCCACCAATTCAATTTATTCCCAGCTGCCTCTAACCATTTTTCTGACATTGTGTCAAGAAGTTGAAAACATCCAGCAGGCGCCTTCTGTTGTGTTTGCGAGCGCATGATCGATTCTGCTATACAAAGGAAGATTCCCATCCTAAGAATTTACTAGAAATCTACTGAACACTTATTTCATTCTTACTTCTGCAGATCTATAAAATACCGATTCTTCTGTTATTTGGTAATTGTATGCTAGAATCGACAAAATTATTTCTGGTAAAGTGGAGAAGAGAGAACAGAAACCAGTCAAATAACGCTGCAGACTCTCGTAACTTTTCAAATGACAGAAATATTATCCTGGCAACAAATAATTTATTATTTGTTTTGGTCTCGCTTCTCTTTCATCTTATTTAACAGTTGTAAGACAATAAGACGAGTTTGGAAGGAGCATTCTATTTCCTGGGATATTTTTATTGCTTTTTAATAGAAATTATATTTTCCGTAGAACAACCGAGATAGAAATGTTATGAATCTTTTTCGTTTTCCTCAAAGTGAAGGATTATATCAAAATACCCGAGTGCTCCTGAAATTAGATCATCATGTGAAGTACAAGTTGCAGTTAAACAATTCGTAATCGATATGATAAATATAGTCTCACTCACCAAAAGTCATGGCACACCCCTCCAATCAGGTTCCCTGTCCGTAATGAGACAGATCCCGCTGTTTCCATTCTCGGAATGCAGATGCACAGTACTCCTTGATATCACACAATCATTGTAAGCAAAACTAGCTGCAGAAATGGCAGCACGCCGAGAGCTATCCGCATTTGAATGGGGGATGATTGTTGGCGCCAGACGGATGGGTGCCTTAATATCAGATGTAGCCAACACCGTGCAATTTTCCCGCACAACTGTTGCAAGGGTCTATCGAGAGTACACCCATCGAGAGGTTACAACCCATGTCGGACAGCTGACGGGCCTCCCACGCCTCGTTGATGCCAGAGGTGTTCGCCAAGTCACCCGGCTTGCAACTGCTGACCGAAGTGCGACACCGGGCCACATCACCATGCGGTACAACCAGGGACGTCCCACAACTGTGTCCGTGACGACAATTCGGCGAACCTTGGCAGCTGCATGCTTTGGGAGCAGGAGGCCACGACGGGTGCCACTCTTGACAGCTGCACATCGTCTGCAACGCCTGGCCTGGGCGTTGGGTTGGACCGCTGAGGACTGGCGAAGGGTTGCCTGGTCCGACGAGTGTATCGGGCGCGTGATCGTGTCCGTGTCCGCGCAGGCTACACGAAGCCATGGATCCCGCTTGTGGTGGGGACCACTCAGGCAGGTGGAGGCTCCATACTGTGTCTGGGGTGTTTTCTCGTTGGCATGCATTTTCCTACGTCGAATTGCTTGGGTACCAACTGCACCCCTTCATGAACTGTTTTACCCCGCGGGCGACGGCATCTTCCACTAAGATAATGCGCCTTCACACATAGCCCTTGTGATACAGCAGTGGCTGGAGGAACATACTACCCTCTTCACGACAGTGATTTGACCTCCACATTCCCCAGATTCTAATCCCATTGAACATTTGTGGGACGTCATCGAACGATCCGTTAGGTCGTCACCAACACAATTGGTAAATGCAGCATCGTTATGGAGTGCAGTGGAGGTGGCATGGCTTGCAGTGCTTGTGGATGTGTTCCGGGGACTGGTAGACTCTCTCCCACGACGGGTCGCCGCCGTTATCCGGTCCAGAGCGGGTCCAGCACGTTATTAGGCAGGTGTGCCATGACTTTCGATGAGTGAGTGTATAGCTTCTATTATGTACTCATAAAATTTAATGTTTACATTAATATTGTATTTCTATCCGCTGAAAAGTTCAAACTGGACAATTGAATTTAAGCTTCGTTACTATTTTGCAGAGAACACAAAGATCGTATTCTTCAAAAAAAAAAATAAAAAAATAAAAAAAATAATAATAATAATATAAAAAAGGCTTCAAAATTGTCGAATTTTCCTCTATACGAATATATTTATAAAATTAACGTTGAAATGTATACCATGTTTTCGGGCAGAAAGAGTAATTAAAACATCGGTATTTATACGAATTGTACGAATTGTATGTGATTTTCTACATTTCATGTAGACTCTCTATTGAAATTTTAGCAGAATCCCACAAAACATTAGATATTTACTCTGTTATAAAAAATGAGAATGAAATCCATTAGTTATGGTTTTGTTTGTTTCTTCAAAGTTTAAGTCCGTCTTTATTTTTCAAGTAAACTTGAAGGAAAGGCACAATTTACATTATTGCCCCATAACAGGGAATGTTTGTTCTGGTTTAAATCAAACATCCTATATCCGTAAAGTTCATTGGGTTTTCGGTTCCGTTCGTCGTGTTTTCCTTTGTTATTCTTCTATTTCGGTTTTTCTTTTCTTTTTTTTTTTCTTCCTTCGTCCGTTTTTCTTCAATTCCGTTCTGTTTCATTTCGGGAGACTTTTGTTTTCAGTCGAGCAAATCCAACAGAGGCGCTGCTCTCAATGCAAAATGGAATGGACAGACGAAAGCAGTTCAAACAACGGCCTACTTCTTATTTTCCCTTTTCTTTTTCCTTTCATTCTTTTTTTTTATTATAAAAAGAGAAAAATGTTTTTCTTTGTGAATGCTTTTTCAATCGCCAGGAGATTCAAAACATTATTTAGCTTATGGCTGAAACTTTTTTTCCTATTATATCCCGAAAGAAGATTGTAGTTTAATTTTTCGGTTTCTTTAGAATTAGAAGAAATTGTATGAAAGTATTTCCGATTTCAATCTTCTTAAGAGACTTTACCTTTCATAAAAAAGAAAAAAACTAAATATTCTTATTTTAAGTGGCCTTAACGCATTGTTTATATTACTCTTAACTTCATAGCATTTATTGTTTTTTGCCGATGGAATTTTTTTTATAAACGTAATTTTTGTAATGTTTATTATTATACGATTTATGATGTTTATTAAATTGATAGAGGTAATGAATAAATCTGTTTCTCTTAATATATTTAAGTGTAAATTAAAAATAATATCTCTCCTTCACTAATAATAAAGTAGATATCAACGTTATGAAAGTTTTTTTATAAAATATATTATTATTTTTCTAGACATAATATCAATGAATTATTATTAACTGGAGATACGTCTCCAAGCATAGGTAATGATTTTTCAATTGAAAAATGGAAGGAAAAATTCTGCGACCCGGATTCGAACCAGGAACCTCGACTATCATGGCCGATGCCTCTACCAATTGGGCTATCGCAGACACCACGGACAGCCAAGCTGTCTCAAGGTGTCTTAAAGACAAGCAAGTTGTCACGGTTGAAAGCCCAATGGGAGACGGGAACCTGGCCCGCAGATCGAGAATTTCTCCACTCCAAACCATCAGAAAGTTGATGAACTCACAAGTGAATAATAATAATTATTAACTGGAAATACGTCTCCAAGCATGGGAGATACGCCATGATAGTCGAGGTTCCTGGTTCGAATCCGGGTCGCAGAATTTTTCCTTCCATTTTTCAATTGAAAAATCATTGCTTATAATATCAATATTTTGATATTTGCCATGTACATTCAGTATCTTTCCTGAATTGCAATGGTAATTTGCCTAGTATGGGCTGAAAGAAATATAATGTAGTAATTTTAAATTATTAAATCATTGATAGTAAATCCGATACGGTTATTTATGTGCAGAAGTTAAGATTTCTTTTCTTTAAGAATTTTAATATCATTACGTTACCATCATCCTTTCCAATTTACAACGCACGCGTTGTATTCTCTGAAATTTTTAAATATCATTTTAGGCTTTAATGTATCGTGATTTCTGCCAATTTTTTTTAAGTACAGGGTGGTTATAATTAAAGTGACACCCTTCTAGCGGTCGTTCTGGTAATCAGATTTTGACGAAACTTGAGATATATGTTATACAGAGCATGGGGAAGAGAATTTTGCAATAAAAAAAATTAGTTCACATTTTGACCGCTACGTCAAAATATGGCGCTGGTCATGTAAGAAACTATCTGAGAATTTTTACTCAATCAGAGACGTTATCCAAATGAGATGTAAAATTAGAAAAGCTTTAAAATGACAGTAAAATTAAATGTAAAGTCGTTCTTCACGATGGCTTTAGCTAAAAAGGATCGAGCTTTATTGGTGAAGTTGTTTTACCAGAACTGCAATGAACTCTGCTGCGCTAAGAGAATATCGACGTTTGAAAAACTTGCGAAATGGGCCTATGTCCATTAATGGTTTAATAAAAGATGATTAAGAAATTTAAAGAAACTGGTGAGTTGGGTGTGCTGCCAGGGAGAGGACGGAAATGAATTGCAAATGAGACTGTGGAAGACGTGGCTGCTGATGTAGTGGAGAGTGTTCAAGTTCTCAATATTCTTCAGCAAGTGCTCGAGCCGCATCACGTGATTTGTCTATTCCGTGGTCTACAGTACAAAAAGTTTTGCGTTCCATTTTAAAGTGGTATACAGGTGGTTCAAAAGTTGCTTCATGAAGATACGGAAAAACGCATTGATTTTGCTTGCCAATTTCTGGCTAGAATAGCCGTCGACAATGCATGGCGATGGAACATTTTGTGGTCAGATGAAGCGCATTTCACTCTAGACGGAGCCGTGAATGCTCAAAACTGTCGCAGCTGGGGTACTGAAAAGCCGATGGTTGAACATGAAAAGCTTTTGCACTCTGATTACGTGACTGTATGATGCGGATTCACTTCACATTTCATTCTTGGCCCCTTTTTCTTTGAAGAGAACACTCCTCAAGGCACTAAAAGATGTTCAAACACTGGTGCTCGTTACTGCGAACTTCTGCAGCAGAAAGTCATTCCTGCTTTACAAGAAAGACAATGTTTAGACACTACTGTCTTTATGCAAGATGGTGCAACATCCCACATTGCACGATAAGTGAAGGAACTGCTTCATGCTCATTTTGGAGATGATCGGGTGATTTCGAGAACTTTTCCAACTGCATGGCCTCCTCGTTCACCGGACTTGTGACTTCTGATTGTGGGGATATTTGAAAGAGAATGTCTATGGAGGAAGAATACGGACTGTCCCTGAATTGAAAGCAAGCATAACACGCCATATCACTGCGATTCCTCAGGAAACCCTTCGTCCTACTGTGGAACATGCAATATGCGCTTTGAACATATCATTGACACAAATGGAATGCACACTGAACAAATGCTCTGATTTTATAAATTTCTCTGCTTCTAACTTGTTTTTGTTATTATTCATGCGCCATATTTTGACGTAGCGGTCAAAATGTGAACTAATTTTTTTTTATTGGAAAATTCTCTTCCCCATGGTCTGTATAATATATATCTCAAGTTTCCTCAAAATCTGATTACCAGAACGGCCGCTAGAAGGGTCTAAATGGTGTCACTTTAATTATAACCACCCTGTAAGTGAATAATTACATCATTTTAAAAAATAAGTCTCCGCTTTATATAACAGAACCATACAATCAGTCTGTGAGAGAAATTCACGTATTATTAAAATAATTATATAGATCTGTTAAATAGATGTTATTTTTTAGTTTTAGAAAGTAGAAGGAAAACTTGAAGCCAGGATTAGATAGCATATTCTTACGAATGTTTCCTACTATAGGAAAGCCACCCAACGGTAACGGATAATGCCGATTATACTCAAAGCAAATAGACTCTTCTTTCCCACTCCATACACTTGCAGTCTAAAATAATGTAGTCACGATTTTTGGAAATAAGACCAGAGTTATCAATTTCAAGGGGCTTCCCGGAAATCTGCGTTATCTTAAAAAATAGAAGTAAGATGGATAAAAGCCTTCAAAGAGGGGCGCCGAAATAATTCAGACATTCCTCGGCCAAATCGTTCTAATGTCAGTTAAAAAGTGCATGCTGTTTACTGAAAACGTATCCGTGTCATACGATTCGAGAGTTACCGAAATAGCGCCTCGGAACTGTTATAGAAATACTTCAGGTAGACGACTGCTCCATCATAACTATCAACAGATAGAATGTCGTCAGCCAAAAGTTTTTTTCCAACAAGATTGCTTTCCTCCACAAAGGGCATTGTTGATTTGGTAACTTCTCGACATGACCTTCCCAGATTGCTGGATAGTCGGCGGGGGTTCCAATTCAGAGGCCACCTCGATCACCGCAGCGCTGATCTTCCATATAGGAAGTGTCGTGAGAGATTGCAACTAAAGGGTGTCCCAGAATGAGCTTATTAATTTTTTAATAAAAGGACTTTTGCATTGGAAAATTTATAATATAAAGTAAAAACATGAAGATTATGTGTGATACAAAACATCTACAAATGACCGCCCCGGCCTTGGTAGCACAACTTCACTCTTTTGAGGAAATTTTCCATAACATGTTGACATAAACTGTAGATGAGAAATTTTGGCAGTGTTGTGTCGAATTTTATCTTTCAGGTCCTCAATACTTTGTGGTTTATTGACGTACCAGAGAAAGAAGTCTAACGCTGTCAAGTCACATGATCTTGGCGGCCAGTTCACATCACCTCGCTGCAATCAGTTTTCGTAAAAATTCTCACCATTTTTGAAGTGAATCTTTACAATTTCTACGCGTTGTTCGATTGTGTACTTTTGCTTAATTTATCCTCAATGTTTAATAATGACAGCATATAAGAATCTCTGGTTGTACCACGAAAAAAATGGCGGCAAACTCAAAATGTTAGTTCATTTTGGGACACCTTTTACCTAGCTATCCATGAGTGAGAACATCGTCTTATAAATAAATAGCCCAATTTCGTCATTATTTCGTCTTGTACCTTTTTCATTACAGTCTGCATATTAATGGCGTTTGCTATTAACACCTTAGCGGGTTCATATATAATTTTTGTTTTGTTCCGGATTCTCCGTTTTCTCAATGGTGATCGTTTATTTGCAAGATTACAGAGAAATTTATTTTCTTTTGTTATATTATAAACGTAGGAGTTGTGATAAAATATATATTAATTAAGATAAATAAAACTCCTTTAATTAAAAGAAAACAAATAAAATAAATAATAGAAAACATTGAAAAAAGTCACCCAATTGATAAAGTAAATGTTGAAAGACGAAACTTAGTCATCTACGTGTTACGAATCATCGAACTTTCATCATAGACCTTCTTCATCTGTAACTGTGTGCCTCCCTGTGTTCGTGTAACATTTCTTCACTAGATCTTCGTTTCTTCTGTGTTTCTTCTGTATTTCATCTGAGTTTCTCCACAACACCTTTGTTTTCATTTATGTTTCGTCTTTCAACATTTACTTTATCAATTGGGTGACTTTTTTCAATGTTTTCTATTATTTATTTTAATTTATTTGTTTTCTTTTAATTAAAGGAGTTTTATTTATCTTAATTAATATATATTTCTTTTGTTATATCACCCGGTACAAAATTAACAATTGGTAACTTCTATAATTTGTTTTCTGAATATGTGCTCCACGGATCGTTTAGCAGCAATAGCATCCTTGAACTTCTGGAGTAAATTGGAATGATACTCCTTAATGTCGGTCTTCCTTTGACGATAGATAGTCTCTCTCTTGATCATCTTCAATGCTGAGCCTGCCTGTCCGAAATTCGGCAACCCATCGCTTCACTGCCTCGTTCCATGATGCACCAGTTTCCATAGCTCGTCTGCATATTCTGATAATTGTCCTTACCCACCAGCCTACACTTTCAGAGATTTTGGGCAGCGGCTTTTTGCTTCAATTTTAAAATCTTCACAGAGGTCGCTTTACTTGGAATTTCATTAGCGCTGCCACATTCCAGCAAGTGAAGCAATCACCGTATTGAGAGTTGGCGGCAATTACATTTGGTTTACTTATGAAAAAAAAAATCAAAAATTTTTTCCACTGACATTTCTCTTTCATAGTTTAGGTTCACTTCTTGTGAGCTACCCCTCAGATATCACTAACAGCATTCTTGAATATTTAAACACGCACAAAGTTTTATGCAGTTGAGACAAATATATATATTTTTTCCATATTTTGCAATTATAACAAATGGAGTTTTTTTAGTACTATATGTAGTTTTTGGTTATCAGCGATTTTAATTGATACTGTTTTTCTTTAGCTTTACTTTTTGGAGAGTTTCATTCTTCTATTTTGACAGAAATAAAAGAGGGGAGGAGGACAAGTGAGATCAAAGAATTATCGCTTGCTTGAAAAAATTTCTTTTCTTCGGAAACGCTTTTTTTGTGATTTAAGCATGAGAAATTCATCTTTATCTTTCGCGATTTTCGCTTCCCTTTTATGGGGGTGAACGTGTAGGATATGCGCGTGCGATGATGGGGGAGTAGAATGTCGCTGTTGTCTATTGAACAAAAGCGACTCGTGGAGCGACGCACTCTCCATGACCCCTTTGCGCCCGGCTTGAGAAGACGAAGCGAACGGGAAAGACGGCAACACGGGTTCAAGAAGGAGGAATTTTATAAAGATGACAAACGGGCCGAGGATACCGTTAATTAATGCGGCGACAATGTAGTCGTATATCTCGTGTCGTCCTAAAGAAAAACGAGAGCATTGTTAGAGAGCCCCATTTTATCCTCCTTCCAACAACTGAAGACTCGTGTTTCCTCACGAGATGCTGCTTTCCGCAACAAAGGAATTCCAACCTTCGATTTCCCCTCCCCCTCCTCCCACTCTTTTGATCTCTTTTTTTCCCCCTTTTCCTCCTCTCCTTCCTCTATTTTCGTTTCCACACAATTAACGGTTTTATTTCATCTGCATCTGATTTACAGCAGCTTCTGGAATGGGATCATTCAATGGAAATCAAAGGGAGGAGAACGCGCATAAAAAAAAAGATAGAGCGCAGCCATTTTCAGGGAGGTTCACGAAAACCTTAAGATTAATAAATTGGCCCTTCTTCCTTGTTCTCTTAATAAAATAGTCAGCATTTGCAGGAGTTGAAAAAATTATAAGTAAATTTTATTTAAATGAAATGTCTTATTGTAATCAATCCTTCGGTAATCATCTTTGTTTTTCCATCTTTGAAAAGCAGATAACTCGTGTTCTCCTCAAGTCTTCTTTGAAGATTCGAATCCAGGCTGTAGAATTTTCTTCTGAGGGATGGTGTATGATAAA
Source organism: Rhysida immarginata (assembly GCA_023313115.1). NCBI lineage: Eukaryota > Metazoa > Arthropoda > Chilopoda > Scolopendromorpha > Scolopendridae > Rhysida > Rhysida immarginata. Next base: position 2,575,130 of record JAHWFO010017593.1, read on the forward strand.
ACCGTTATGGACCCATCTTGAGTTATTCTTTAACGAATGTAACCTGCGGATTAGGTAACTGCTCTTACCTAGCCCTAAGAACATGCAAAATAGCGTAATGCTTTCATTTCTACAGTGGCGCAACTTGTTAGCGCGTCAGCGACATAAGCTGAAGTTTCTTGGTTCGAATCCAGACTGTGGAATTTCATTTCCTATTTTTCATCAATATTAATTCTTGCGGAAGGGCACTATTGCGTTTTCATTATTCTATTTAACGGATAGAAATCACTGACACAATAATATCCTTTTGGTGCGGCACAATCACTATGAGGACATATTTGCCACCTTTTCCATTGTACCCATTCTTGACTCCGACTATCGTTTTCTTTCGCTACCTTCGCAGAAGATGCAATTAGCGTCCATATTTTTAAGTACTCTGTTCAGGTTAAGGACATCTTCCGATTCGGAATCATTATCTGTAAGTTGCTCCTTTTCTTTCTCTTCGTTACTGCTGTTCGTAGGTATAGTCGGCCTCTAGGCTCTAGTACGACTGCTTCTCCCTCCTACATGGCGGCTACCACGGACAGCACGCCTCTACTACGGAGACCAAGGTTTCGGTTATGGCCCCGCCCGCATTCACCACCAAATAAAAATGGCAAAACCAAAATGTTAACTACAAAATCCGGGGACCAAATTACGAATTAAGGGGCTAATTTACTAACAGGGGCCACGATACCATCTTCTCTTGTAATCTATATACGAGGCCTGCCCGAAAAGTATCCGGATAGAGGCTATAAAAATACGGTTCGAACTCACATAAATGTTTAGTCACCTTCAAAATAAGCAACGCATTTATCCCAGCGTTGCTGCCATTGGTAGAAACAAGTAAGGAATGCCTCCTTTGTGACGGCCAAGAGCTCCGCGGTCGCATTTTGTGTTGTCACATCCATATCCTCAAATCTCCGTCCTTTGAGCGCTTTCTTGATCTTCGGAAATGCGAAGAAGTCGCGCGGAGCTAAGTCAGATGAGTAGGGAGGCTGCCTGAGCTGAGCGATGTGGTGTTTTGTCAAGAATTGCTGCACAATGTGCGCTGTGTGTGCTGGAGTGTTGTCGTGGTCCAGCATCCAATCTCCAGAAGCTCACATTGTTGGCCGTTTCCGTTTTATCAATTCATAACACTCCGTTGCGGTTTTACCGATTTTAAAACAAAATTTGATGCAATGTTTTCTGCCATTTTCACCAAGCGACGAGAAAAGAAAAACGTTCTGCTTTAGCGTGTTACAACAATTCAAGCGGCACTTTTAACAGCTGCAAATTTCATTACGTCACACGATCCGGGCAGGAAAAAGGTGCAGCTAGTTCTACTTTTTTTGTAGCCTCAATCCGGATACTTAAAAATGGATGTTGGTATATACAGGGTCGAGTCACATTATTATGACCACCCCCTACGTTTGACTTCGGGGTGCCCAGCCGAGGAACTATATCACGTGCTGAGAATTGGTTAGGTGACTATATAAGGTAGGTTTCCACTATATTAAAAACATATCACTCATTGCTGCAATGGGTAAGAAACGTGATTTATCGGATCTGGAAAAGAGAGATGATAATCGGCTTTCGGGCCAAGGGTGGCAGTATTTCGGAAAGCGCAGTTTGTGAACTGTTCTCGTTCTGCTGTAGTTAAAGTGTACCATGAAAACGGGACCGTTCAGAATAGACGTTATGGGAACTGTGGAGCACCACGTCCCATTGATGAGAGAGGTGAACCTGTGCAAAAGTGTGTGAAGGCCAACCGAAGAGCTACAGTGGACCAACTTACCGCTCAAACCAACGAGGATGCTACCAGACATGTCTCTAAAACCACAGTACAGGGTACCCAAAAACGGCTTCAGTTTGCCCAGCAGTACAGAAACTGGACCATTTCTGACTGGAAAAAAGACACCGTCTCCGATGAGTCACGATTTCTGCTCCACAGAAGTAACGGCCGTTGGCGGGTGAGGCGAGAAACCTCCGAGAACAAGCATCCTGCAACCATTGTTGGACGAATCCAGGCTGGTGGCGGTAGCGTCATGGTGTGGGGAGTATTCTCATGGCATTGTCTGGGCCCACTGATACCTGTGGAAGGCACTCTCAACCGATTCGGTTATTTATCCATAATTGCAGATCAAGTACACCTATACATGGCGACTGTCTTCCCAGAGGGGGATGGCACGTTCCACCAAGACAATGCGACGTGTCATACGGCCGCAATTGTTTGGGGGTGGTTTGAGGAACAAGACCAAAAGTTCCAAGTACTAGCCTGGCCTCCTAATTTCCCAGACCTCAACCCAATCGAGAACCTATGGATTAATAAAAATAAGAAGCGTAAAAATGATACGAATTATATCTGAAATTGGGGATATTGTGGTTTTGGAGTTTCATTCAGTGCATAATAATTCCAAGAAATCACAAATACATTTATAATAAATTCTTGATGAGGGATGTAGAAGAGAAGGACCCTGGAATAACATAATAAATAATAAAAATTAAACACAGGGTAGTAAGAGACTGAAAAAAAAAGCTGACGTTTCGGATAGAGGCTGTCCTTTGTCAAAGCAAAGAAGATAACAGAATTATCCTGAAATGGTATTCTTGGAACGGTTGCGCCAAAAATATTATATTTATTATAATACAATTCTATTGGAAAGTGAACGGATTTATATTGGATACTTGCAAGTATCACTTGCACAAAGACCAAATCGCCATTCAAGGTAACATTTTGATTCGGACTATTCATAACCATAAAACAATGAGAGAATTTCACCATTTATTGCTTGTTGCTTATGTTACAAAAAAGAAGTTGAACTATTTTGGGGAAATTTTCTGTTCTTATGTATTTTCCCTTTCTTTTATGGGGGAGATCGTTAACGTTTGAGGCGAGGAAGCGCTGTTCCGCCCCCTAGTTGCCTCTGGTGTCCATTCCATTGAGTTTCCATTCGTGAAACCGACCTTTTGCAAGGAAGGTTTTTTTTTTTCCCTCTCCCTCTTCCCTTTCTCCTACTCAAGCCGATCAATTCGACAGTTAAGAACTCACTCTCTCTTAAGAGAACTTGAAACTGTCTTTATCTCGGCTCCCACAGGATTCCTCGTCGTTTCCCTGTCCATGAGGTTCTTTGAAACAAAAAAAATCGCCATGCATTCATTCACTCTCCCTCCTCCTTTTTCTCTCACTCTCTTTTTAGTTTTGCGGCTCTTTTGGGATTCATGATGTTGAAACTTCAAAGAGAATTGTGCCTTTCGAACCTTTCGTTCGAGAAATATTATCAATCCTTCCATTAACAGTTGTCTCTTTCGCCTTTATTACAATCTTCATTAAAATTTTTAATGTAAACGAAAGCCAGTCTAAACTACGTTTATTGGAGAAAGCTGTTTTAGATGTTGAGACTAATGGAAATTGAAGCGGAACACTACTCAGCTGAAACGTATATGCCTTATAAAATTCAAATGATACTTTTTTGAAGTATTAAAAGAAGAGACAAGGTTATAATGGTATTTGTTGATTTAAAATATCCAAAGAAATGGGAACGACCAAGTATTAAATTGTGGACAAAAACAAACGAAAATTCTGTTTAATAAGGTTCTCCCATACTGCTTTATACGAGTCTCTCATTTAAAATAAAAGAAATATATGGCTTTTATTGCTATTTCTAGGCTACCCGGTTCTTTTTTTTTTCAAAAAATATTCAGGAAGGGTCCGTAGGTCTTCTCATTGCTAGCTATGGAAATCGCTACTCACGTACTCATTGGTGGACATTTTGAGCATCTAAATTGATTAGTTAAAAATACACTGTCATATCACTGAATTATGATCACCCGCTTAGTAATGGGAGTAGCCACCCTTCGCCGCTATAACTGCTGCTAGGCATCGTGGCATGGACGCAAGAAGTCCGCGGTATATGTCCGATGGTATGGCAGTCCATTCCGCTTGAAGCGCTGTCCACAGAGCTTCGAGAGTCATAGTTGGAGGGTCCAGCTGCCGTACATGGTGATCAAGCTGCTCCCACAGATATTCGATTGGATTGATGTCCGGCGAATTAGTGGGCCAAGGGAGCACTCGAAAGTCAGTAGAGTGTTCCTCGAACCAATCCAGGAGAAGACGTGCCTTGTGGCAGGGTGCATTGTCCTGCTGGAACACACCATCACATTGGGGGAACATCGTGAGCATGTACGGGTGCACCTGGTCCGCTACGATTGACACATAGCCACAGGCATTCAAATTGCCCTCTAGACGAATCAGTGGACCTAACTGCTCCCAACAGAAGATCCCCCACACATGCACACTACCCCTACCAGCCTGTTTCCGGCCCACAATAGCCTCCTGCAGTCTCTTTTCATGGCGTTCACGACGCACTCGCCATCGCCCGTCAATCTTATGGAGCAAAAACCTTGACTCGTCGGAGAAGGCGACCTTAGCCCACTCGTCTGTGGTCCAATGATGGTGTTCACGTGCAAAGTCTAGGCGTCATTGACCCACGATGACTTCTGGCCCATCCGTAGCAGGGTGCTTTCAAAGGTAATGTCGGATACACGTCTGTTGGCACCACTGTTGAATCTGGTGGTCAGTCGATGGACTATGGCTCTCCTGTCACCTTTTACGAGTCGTCGTAGGCGCCGCTCACCCCGTTAGTAGATGGCTCGTGACCCTTTACAGTGATGGCGTTGGGACGCGATTTCTGTCCCTGCTGTCCACTCTTTGTACACCTTCACTACAGCGGACCGTGAATAGTTCACAAATCGCGCCGTTTCGAAGATGGTGCCACTCTTGCTGCGATAGCCTATTATCATCCCTTTTTGGATGTCCGTTAAATGCGGACGTTTACCCATCTTGAGGCTCGTGCACCTGCCGTTTGATGCACCAGCTTGAAAGCTTTCTCAGCCTGTTATGCAAATTTTGCAATGTATAATCGTTGTTGGGCGAACCATGCGTGTGCCTTGAAGGGGTGCTGGTCATAATTCATTGATGTGACAGTGTACTTTTAATGTATCCAGAAATATATTAATACCATTTTCATGGCAATAAAGTGCATACATATTCCATTATTAATCGTTTATTATACTTCCTCTCCAATCTTTGAGTGAGAACTCTTCTCTTAAAGGCGTGTCAACAACTGATCCCGTAAGTCGAGGATTTATAATACGAATTCACATTATATACGATTATTTATATAGGCTCGCTTTCATTTACATAAAAACTTTCTAATGAAAATTGTAATAAAGGCAAAAGAGACAACTGTTAATGGGAGGATTGACATTATATCGTATCTCGAACAAAAGGTATGAAAGGCCCAATACATTTTTGGAATCACGTATTAGAGGACACTAATGCTTGTGATAATATAAAACAGTATCTGCTATCTTAATATTTAAGAGCCGTACTGTTTTCCGAACTTTCAGTTCGATATTAGGGTATTTGTGCACATTGAATAAACTTAACCATAGAAATGTACCGAATAGACATCAGGAAAATTAAATGAACTCTAGCATTGGTTATCCTGAAAAGTACTATCAGCTTACTCTACGAGAATCTCTTTAAAAGAATCAAATATTTATTTTCTTAATGAAATCTATCCTTTTATGTATATTATAGACAAATCTCATTTACAAAGGTTATGTCACCTGCAGAATTAATGTTAAAACATAAATTTTTTATTTATTTTTGCATTTTATTCCTTCCAGTATATTTGATCTAAAGAAGAACGATAAAACGCATTATTTTCCCGCATTTACTCTCTTATTTAACATGTTTTGACATTTTATATATCTCCTCGCTACTTCAGCTTTAGAAAAATGTTGAGCCCACTTTCCGTTGAGTCACTCACACACGCATTGATTATCGTTATATCAACACCAACGAAATCCCAGGGCTCATCTTGGACGAAAATGCATTATCGCCGATGTAAAGCTTGCAAGGACTTACATATTCATTACATTAACCTATTTCCCCCTTAAATGCTTTTAAATGATGAGCTTGCGCCTAGACTATTGTAATCACCATTAATAGCAATTTTCGTGTTATTAGAAAACACTCTATAACCTCGATTTCGCGCGTAACCGATTTCATATTTAATCTACTAAACGCAGAGTACATGTAGGATATTGGATTGCAAATTGCACGTTAATATCGAATATAGAATGTATTTTTAATGATGATCATTTTATTAATACTTCCTCTCCAACCTTTGAGTGAGAATACATGGAACTCCTCTCTTAAAGGGGTGTCAACAACTGATCCCGTAAGTCGAGGGTTTATAATATGAATTCACATTACGTACGATTATCCATATTTAATACTGAGTGCACCTCCAATCAACTTCAACTTCATGACACATTGAATTAATGCGCATTAATATATTCTAGCGTATACATTAATGCATATATCGTGATGTTCCATTCCTGAGCAAATAACATGAATTTTCAGGCAATTCCGCTAATGCAATCGGTGATGGGCCATTTTTTTTTTTTATCAAATCCATTTCTCCAGTTAGAAATGCGTTGTTTGGTGGAATATGATTATGAAATGCCGATAAATCTCTAATTGTGTTTATGCTATTTCCCCTCCAGTTTTTTCTCTCTTTCTGGTTTTGTCTATAATTTGATAAAGAGAAAAGGCTCAAGACATTTTCAGATCGTTAGTTTTAATACTCCCTTTTTATAAAGCCGAAATTGGGTTTAGTCATTTGTTTAATTCATCGTAAAAACCATATTTTTTCCGCAGCCACTCGTGTTATTACGGGGTTTTGCGTTAGGGTTGTAAACTGCCGAGGGTTCTGGGCGGTGTCTTTATGAATGGCTGGCTATAGGGCGTCTACGTTTCTCGGCATAATTAATAGCCGCCGTTGTTAATGTTCATTTTCATTATTTTAGAGGAGAAAACGGAGAGAAAAAAAAACACTATTTATTTTTTTTAGTGGTGTGTTAGATGAATGGTGGTCGTTGGATGAGCGTAAGGGTTTTTTTTCCCTCCTCCCTTTCTGAAAAGAGATGGATGGTTCGCTGAAAACGGTCTGTTTTGAATGCATTACCCGAATTATTTCCAGAAAGTCTTTTTTTTCATTCCAGGTTAAACCAAGTATTGTTGCGCAATTCCTTTAAATTCGTTTCGATTCTAACGTAGTAGCGACTAGGATTTTTTATAGCTTTAAAAAGGGTTCAGGCTGGAATTTTGTTACAAATATCTAATAAGGGCGCATCCATTTAGGAAATCACGTGATTTTGGTCTAGTTTTGACAGTCTTCTCCTTTTTTGTTCATATGGTATAAGATATGGTCATTTCTCAGAATAGCTTAATAATAAAAAAAATCTATTTGATGATTATAAGAAAACCTAGCACTATATATCGTAGCATAATTTCAAATTGTCATTCGTCATGTTAATTATTTCCTAATTCTTTGGACTACTGACATATTGTGAAATTTGGAACCATTTAGACTCATTCAAAATATATAGAAACTGCCACAGATAATTTACCTTTTATATTTCATCATTAGGTTGTTTGTTATTAACAAGTGGCGTCTTAATTTTTAGATGTTTTTTCATACAGAAAACTGATATCATTGATGAGTATTAAAAAAATTAAGTAATAAATAAGAATTGGCGTTAAAGCTCCATAATAAGGTGAAGATATTAAAATGTAAAACGGAAAGAAAACTTCCACGACTTGGATTCAAACAAGGGACCAGGAGTGTTCAGCTTGGTTAGTAGAGACTACCAATAGGGAGTGCAAGTGTGATGTCAGTCCTTGGAATTCTTCAGTCACTTGACTCGATTTGGTTCCAAACAAGTCTTCTCGCTTCGGGATTTAACATGGTTCCAAAGTAGGGATGCTTTGTATAAGCCCAGTGTTTATAACACATTTAAGATGTGAAATTGTTTAGTTCCTCACTGCTCAAGAAGGAGCCAAAACAGCGATTTAGACATCTATCTTTTTCCCAAAGAAAGAAAGATCCGCGAACGATGGCATTCTTTTGTTAAGTGATTAAAAGTTATTAAAAAGAGTTCTAATTATTAATGTATAAATTATATAATGGTATTAAATGTCTTGATAATAGTATGAATTACACAAATTAACATAATAATTTAAGAGATGTCATTTTTACTGGCCGCCCATTTCAACGTTACTAGTACGTATATTGCATGGTTCCAATGTTCCTAGACTCTCGCCGCGTTCATCGCGCAAATGACGTCAGCTGTGATGTATCACTTGCACTCCCTATTAGGCCGCCCCGACGAGCTGGATACTTGTAGTCTATGATTCGAATCCAGATTGCGAAATTTTTCCTTCTGTTTTTCATGCTTCATAATGTCTTTTCCTATGCTGGAGCATTAACTTCAGTTCCTATCTATTACTTTCTTATAAGCTTTCATCAGCTTTCTGAAGGTTTGGAAATGAATTTCTGATTTTCGGGCTGGGTGTTTGCCTCTCATTGGGTCTCCACGTTGACTACTTTGTAGTCTTTAAGACAGTTGGAAATAGCTTTGCTGGGTACTCGTGGTCCCTAGTTCAAATCCCAATCACGGAATTTTTTTCCTTCGGTTTTCATGTTAATTAAAAAATAATTTCAAATTATAAATTCAACGTTCTTAAAGATGAATATTTAATTATCTTGCAATTCTTGAGAAAAACCTTTGATTCTAAATATAATAAATGTCATATAAAGTAATTTTTTTTTCAGTTATGATATCGTTCAACATCATTACGTATTGCCCTATACAAATTTTCAAGCTTATCAAACATACCCCTTCAAGTTTGGCATTGAAATATGTGAGAAGCTTAGGTTTAATTGTAAAAAATTCATGATGGTTAATGAGGTGCTAATTGCATTATATTTTTTTCATGAGCTTTAATTAATTTTAACCTAATTTATTATTTATCATTACTGCTTATGTTTTAATGTATGTTTGATATTTCCACCTTGTAAAATTTTTATTAATATTGAAAAATAAAACGCATTTTCTTCATTAAGAACCTATTGAATCCATACATGTCAAAATACATTTTTCAAATATTTCCTAAATCGATTAATATTTGATTGAGGAAATGATTAAAACGTCGTTGGTCAGCATGCTGCCTTTACACCGGATTTATTGTTATTTATCTTAAATGTATTTTTTACAAACAAGCGCAGTTTTAAGTTTCTTATACCATGAAACGAAGTTAGATTTTCATATATTTACATTTATTTACATTTTGCTGAGAATCTTTATTCAAAAAAAATGTAGAGCATGTCCGTCAAATTGAAAGCGTTCATCTTACAAATTATTACAAAGACACGAGGTAATAAAACTCCAAAGTTTATGGTAAGGAACGAATAAAATAGACGTTTAAGTGATACGATTAGTCTCGCATGGTTCGACGGAAGCTCCAAATTTAAAGGTGGGGGAGGAAGGGTCCTTTTTGAAAGAACCCCCTTTTGTCATTTGGGGTTCATAGAGAGAGCCCAATTGCGCGTCCTGCTTTCAATAACAAATAAGTCATTGGGTTGCCGACAAGAGACGGTCGCCGAAGGTTGCTTTATATGGACGTTGATATCGAAAGTTTATAACCTTCATGAAACCCCAAAATACCCCGGCAGCAGAAGGAAATCGATAGGAGAAGTTTTGAATTTTATGGTCTCAGCGCACCATTTGATGTAATGACGAAGATCAGTTTGGCAAACAGTTAATGGAAGAGTTACTGGGGATCATAAGGGTGAGTCCATTTCAAAAATCGATTTCTGTAGTTCTTCATATTATAGGAAAACTTGCGTCTGTCACAATTGATTGATACGGACGACACCATGATTTCCTATAATAATTTAATGGTGAATAAATTATTCGTCTCTCTTACCGATCGCTATCATTCTAGGAATCGAGAGCAATTAAGATTTTTTTTATTCGTGTTTTCGAGAATTAAAAACTTTCTTTGAAAATGAGAAAATTAACGACAGTTTGTTTTTACTTTTTAAAGTACTTTAAAATTTAAAAATATTATTTATCTAACAATTTTTTTAGATGTTTTAAGAATTAGGTTTTATTTTAAATTTAAACAGCTTGATTTTGAAAGACTAAATTAGAATAAGGCAAAACAGTTTACAAAATTTATATATGAGCATGGATTTATTTTAAATCATACAACAAGCTCAAAAAATAGATTCAAATGCATGAAATAATTGCTTGACAACCTCGTAGGCAGTAAAATATTACTTCACATAAAATTAAGGAAACTATCCCATGTAAACGAACAGAAAGACATAATTTTATCCATGATTTTATTCACAATTGACATCATTTGCGAAAAGGGTTGCGAAGAAGCTTTGGATTGGTGAATCGCAGTGCAAGCATAAATCGTGACGACTAACAAAGCATTAGCGATCGAGGTTGCTGGGTTTAATTTTTATCACTCAGGAAAAGTGTTACTTCAAAATAAATATGTTGAAAAGTGTGAAAGGTGAAAATTTTTATCGATTTTCAAGTTTGTATATCAGCACAAATTGAAAACATTCTGAACACAGAAAACAAGACTGCTAAAATTTAGGATCAAATGATGTTATTCATGACATGTTTTCGAACGTCATTGGTCCTGGTATTTATCGAAAGACAGCGCTGATTTTCATATTTCTGAAGTATTTTTCAATCCCATTGTGTGAATCCCTCGTTCAAGTGTAAAGTGAATTCCGCCTTAGTTTCAACAAACAGTCATAAGGAAATTTACGTAGCCAACGAAAAGGAAAGGTCTCGGTCCGGAAAAAATCACTTAACTATAGTAGGCCGAGCAACAATCCAATCTGCATTGTTTCCATTTTAGATGTTAATAGAGAACTCTACGGTCACATACAACTTTATATAAATCGAAAGATTAGCGCATTAATAACATCGAGGGATATTTAAATTTTTTAATTCGAACCGAAATATGTAAAAAAAAACCGAAAATTCCGGACGCAATTTCCAATAACGGGGCGTCCATCTTGATCTTTATTTCATAATATCAACGGAGGCATGGTCTTTTGTTTCAGTATGTAAGTTAATACATCGCAAGCAAGATTAATCGTCACAATGCATACAAATATCGTATTTACTCGCCTATAAGTCGAGGTTGTTTTTTATTTCAAATTAAAGGGCCAATAAAAGGGGGGGGGGTCTTAAAATCGCAAATAACACGAATATGCGACTTTTGCAAGTTAATGCTAAAATCCTCCACTTCGGTTGTAGTGGCGCTGCCATATATTGGCAGTCTTATAATATCGAGATCACACGAGATTTTACAATCACAGCAAGTTTTCAAGCTTAAGATACGGATCGACGTGGTATCATTTTTTTTATTCTTTTTGAAATCAAAAACATTTCAATTAAAATTGTTTTTAATTTTTAAATAAGTATTTCTGCTTTCATATTCATTAAAAAATATTTTTGTTCCAAAAATTTAACTCATAAAAGTGGGGTCGTCTTATAATCGAAGTCGGCTTATAGTCATGTAAATACGGCAATTAAAGTTAAATTAATTAATTTATGTATGTTTTGTTGATGATTAATCTCCCGTGCGATGATTACGTTACACTGTGAAGCCTCCATTGACGTCACCAAGATGGACGCCCCGCTGTTGGAAATTACGTTCCGAATTTTTTTTTTTTTTTTAGCACATTTAGGGTTCGAATTAATATTATTTTTTAATATACCACAATGTTATTGATGCACTAATCTTACGATTTAAATAAAGTTGTATGTGACCGTACAGTTGTTTTAAACAATCCGATTGTTGCTCAGGCGACTTTTCCGTGTTAAGGCAACACAACATACACTATTTTTCAGCCTAACTTTGCAGCGTTGGGAGTGTTTCGGGGTGAAATCACTTTTGAGATTGTGTTATCTCGCTAAAAGAATAAGTTCCTAGGATGAAGTGGGATTTCTTAAATAATTATTTTGAAACCAAGAATCAAGTTATTATTTTTATTCAATTTCAAGTATTCTTTAAATTTTAAGAAGCATAATTAATGAAAAATATGGGCAGCTACCGAGCATATGATTCATTGTAATCGGTCGTCAGATACTCCACGAATTCATTGTAATGCGATCGTCAACAATGCTGCATAGATAGACTGCAAAACAGTTTAGATAAAAACAAAGCACTATATAACCTCCTTTTTTGACGTCGGTTAATAAAGAAATGAGGGAATGTTGTTGCAGGCAGCCATTTTGATTCCTGTTTCATATGATGGCTGCTTCTTGTTTTGCAGTAAATTCAAACTTGCAAACTGAATGCTTCCTTTTTGAAGTTGTTGCAAAACAAGAGTCAATCATCATATGAAATAGGAATCAAAATGGCTGCCTACAACAATGAATTGCCCATACTTTCTTTATATAGTGATTTAGATAAAAAAAAAAGACCTGTATATAGTGGCTCCTGTCTACCAGCCCTTCAGCATACCTGTACAACAGTACGTTATGCAGGGAAAGTCATCTCCTGCGTTCGGGAACTTTTGAAACACACGGTATATGGTGCACACTTCGCAAACTGCAGCAGACCAAACGACTTCTCCTGTGGATCGCCATTTTTTTTTAACAAACAAGAAAAAGCATCGCTGTGCGGCAGTGAATGAAATTTCTATGCGGGCTTTTAAAACTTTGAATCTTTCTGTATCCAAGGATGTGTTCTGTCTTTTACAGTTTTTTTGAAATAACTATAAGAAATCTGTTCGACCTTTTTGAAGAAATTTGTATACCATTATGCAGAAGAAATTGCAAATGAATTTTTTCATTGAGTTTACTGAAATAGCTTATCTTCATGTCTTGCCTTGTGCTCTTCTACTGGGACCACAGTGCTCCATAAATGACCTTGTCAAGCAAACTTTCCGAGATTAAATATTTAAACATTTACTTTTGTTAAACGCAGTGCTATTTCTGTTGAATTTTATTTTGTGTGTGTTTTTCGATTCTTAATTCTATAACCCTCTTGAAATGACAAAAGCTCGTAGCTTCAGAAACTGACATTCATTAAAGCAAACTTTGTGATATTTAAGCTTTTCTTTCTGAATAATAAAGTATTTTTGGTAAAGGAAATTATTCCATAGCTCCAATTGAAAAATGTGCCTTGTTAAGCTTATTTGGAAGTGGAAATTTTTGTAAAAAAATTTGATGGGTAAATATTAGTTTTCATTAAAAAGTAATTTAATGAAAATTTCACGTTATTCTTAAAATTCTAAAAGATAAATTTTTGATTTAATTAATTTCTGCTACAACATTTGCACTTAAATGGCTAGAAGAAATTTGCGTATATATTGCGTTAGGAACTTATTCTACGTTAAAAATAGGCACCAAAATTGAAAATAATAATCAATGTTAGAGAGCATTTCAAGTAAAATGAGAATATTTTAACAGTTCAGGAATATAATGGATATAATAGAGTGGTAATGGTCATAGAATTCCTTTTTACGGGGACATTAAATGGTTTTACTAAATGATTTTCCCCCTTCCGTGAAGGCCCTTATTCCCTCAATCACTAATTACACTTAAAAGCTTTAAGCATATTTTTACGAATAAGTCATTCCTGGAGGAACGGGAAGATGTAGAAATTAAATGAACTCCATTTTTGGAGCTGAAGTTACATTTATGAATTGAAAAAGGAAGAAAAAAATACATTGGAGCTGCTTCTTCTGAGCCCGATCATTTGGGCGGTTCCTCGGCAGCTCTGTTCCCATCGTCGCGAGTAGTCGAGTAGAAGGGTGGTGGCGGCAGCACGACCGCTGACAGATTTCTTCCTATTGCCAGAGCGAGCAGCAGAGAAATGAGTAACGCTCTAGCATTCATGCTACATTAGTGGTAATGATCTGCGTGAAAGAGGCAAGCTTTTGCTGAAGGCAAAACATAGCCCGGTCGTGGTTGGCACTCTTGACAGCAGTTCCACCGCGAACGATGCGACGGCCCGTGACGACGGGCTCGGTGGGCTCCTCCTCCCGCGGACGGGCTTCACCCACTCATCCGGCCCCCTTTTAATGAGCCGCGATAAATCTGCAAATTGTGACGCATCTTTTCGGCGCGCCAAGTATTAAGAATAAATACGACGATGACTTTGCTCTAATAAATCTGCGAGACAGTCGCCTCCCCGTAGCCGAAAGAAGGCATAAGCGAGCAAGGGAGACGTCTGCTCTCCGCCGATATCGCTCGACAGTAATCCTGGAGATTTGTGGATGAACTTGGGAGTAGGATTTATATATCCAGCCAACCTTTACAGTTGGGTTTTCCATTCCACTGTTTTTTTTTCTCTCTCTCTCTCCTTGCCTTCTTTTTCTTTCTTTTTTTCGTGTAATACTTTTGAGACTTTAGTCTTCACACTTTTAGTCTTTGTTCCAGGTTTTGTACATACGCCAACCGAGTGAAAAAGAGAATATGAGCACAGAAAATGGGGTAAAGAAGTGGAATAATTTATGGGCGATGATAGTGCTAAATGTGACGCTCGTCAGAAATCCAAAGTTGAACGACAAAAGTCAGTGGCCGTCCCCTTTCTCCCCTTCTTCCACTTCTTCCCGTCCGCAAAAGTGAATTCATCCTCCCAACTGTCATCGCGGCCATGGAACACTTGATGGATGCGCGCACAGAAGAAACAATTTTGGCATAAGATTTCACTGAGAGCGAGGCTCCTCACTCCTTTTTTCCGCTTCTTTCCCCCCCCTCCTCCTACACCATCTGACCATCAAAAGCTCCTTCGCTTTCTCTGCTGCCAAATTTCATGCCTTGATCTTTTTTCCATGAATTGGATCTTCGTAAGTTCACAAACTTATCCGACTCTGTCGTGTAGATCTTCGTTCATTCGCTTTGTCTCTCTCTCGCTCACTCGCTGAATTCTGTTCCTCTGACCCTCCAACGCACACTTTCTCTCTCAGGAATCATTTTTCTCTTTTTTTTCTTTCCTCCCCGCTACGTTCAAGTTTAATATATCATGGAAATCATCCTTTGTCAAATTTTCAGATTACTGTTAGATTGAAATCAAGGCGAACGTTCTGTCCAGTCATCGTTCTGTTTCAGCAGTTTTTAAAAATATTCCACTATCCGGAGATTGCTTTTAACGACGTCAGCTTTTTCTTTTTTACTGACTTCGATGGTTAAAATGTAATTTGCTTATATTACAGAATTTCAATTCAGTGCATGTTTTTTTTTTCAAAAATAGAGGAAAGTAATCGAAATACTAAAGCATCTTTTAGAGATTTCTTTGCATACATAATTTTTTTAAATATAAAAATGTTATCTATTTAGAATATGTCCGTTTTAAATTTCATTTCAAGCAGCTTAACAATTTGTTAAGCTAGAAGATGCTTTGGGTAGTATGAAGGTAGCATGTTCTCAACTGTTATGCAAAAAGAAATAACATTTTAAGTCGTCTAGAATAATTTTTTTTTCTACGTACTTGAATAAATTTCAGCTTCATAAGGAAAATAAGACTCCACGTATACTTTTGAAACTTCAATTGACTTAATAGCAAGAATAATCCCGTCTACAGTAGTAATCATTCCAATAACACCAAAGTAAAATATTTAACTTAAGCCTTGTTAACGAAAACAAAATACGTTCAAAAATCAAATTAAAATATAATGGCAGAAATTTGAAAGTTAAAACCATGCCCCAGCGGAAGATTATATGAGAATCCAACTGTCCTCGTTTTCCATCAGAAGAGAGTTTCTTCTCCAAAGAGCTCCTCTTATATTCAGGAACTTTGCTTCTCCTTAAAGCACTGGATAATACTGTTATCATCCAGCGCTTTACTTCTCCTTGACAAATGGACAAAATTCGGGTTAATTGTTTGCATATAAAGTAAATCGTAGGGATCCGTGAATAACAGCAGAATTTAAACAGAATACCTGATTGACTCCCACCACACTTTCGGTAAATGTACACTGTAAGCATTTCTTTTATATTTCTACGCAATATCCTACTGGACTCCATCTGGTGGCCATAAATGTAATTATTCTGGTATTAAATTACTTTATTATGAAAAAAAATCTACTGCCTTTTGTGGATTTCTGTGCAAACGTCCTCATTTTACTGTAAATATTTTATGTTACTTTTGGATTACCGGTAAATAATTTATATTAAAATAAAAATTGTTGACATATACCAAGGCCGTCCAAATCGTGCACGTCGCCCGCGTGCAACATAAAATACTCGCGGACAAAGCTCACGGACAAAGCCGAGGAGATAGTCCAAAACTCAGGAGGGGAGTGGGTATACTTTTTCCTATGCAGTGTTGCCAGACTTTAGGGGGCGATTGCATTAAATGAGGCATTATTTCTTATGTTACGGATACTTGCTTGTTTTTCGTCTCGCATAACATGGCACACATTCCGAAACAGTATAAAATCACTGAACCAGTATTTAAACCGGAGTGGGAGAATATGTTGTTTTTTTTTTCATTGTTCACATATCGGATTCGAAATGCTTAATATGCAGTCGTGTCCTTTCGGGGGAAAAAAATACAATTAATTCTACCTGACATCGAAAAAATTGTCACATTAAAACGAAGGAAATAAAATGGTAAACTGCCTCGTTTTTTTTACAATGTCGAATTGATAATTAGCAACTCGACTTTAAAGAACTGATCAACGTAATGTGCAAAAGGGGGGGTAAGGAAGATTACCCGCGTGCACGGGCGCTGGGCACATACTATGCAAAGCTTTCAGAGCGCCACTGCACTGTTCTTAAGAGAAATATTACCTAAAAACTGCGTATTGAACTGAGGAACTAAACGCAATGATCATGTAAGAGAAAAGGTTGAATAAAAAATACAGGCCAACAAAAAATAACTTTTTTTTTAAAAAAAAAAATGTAACTTAAAAGCTGATTCTTACGCTTTTTTTGAGCTGAATCCGGATCTAACCTCAGTTTTTTTCTATCACGCACACATTTGTTGTTTTTCAATGAAACATTTAAAATTGTTCAAAATTTGGGGGCCTGATAAATTTTCTTGTGGTCCAAAACTATGGATATTTTTGCAATCGCTTTTCTTCACACCCGTTACTTTAACATTTCATTCTCTATGCGCATAACTTGGAAACGCGACATGATAGAAGAGAATGGGGGCCACTTTGAACATTTACTGTAGGCTCTATCAATGTCACATTAAAGAATATCCACTGCAGATATGACGGATTCAGCATACTAAAAGCCACAAGAATAAGGCAAATTCTTTCAAATAGTCTTTTCATCGTTGGCCTGTGTTATATATTTTCATCTATGTTTGATAAAAGGAAAAGGATTGGATCGATCTCTTTTTTTAGAAAAATAGATCCCCCTAAATTTCTAAAATTTCATGTCTCTATCAATTAGATTTCAATTAAGACCATGTCGTGTTTAGTTAAATTTTTAAATTAATAAATCAATATTTCCACAATTTTGATGTTTAAATAAACCTTATTTGAATACTAAACGTTAACTGCTAGAAACGCGAAATCGTATAGAATTGAAAGTCGCTTTTGATGTGCATGCATGAATGAACTTAATTAAACACGAATCTATCCGAACATCTGAAGACGGGATAAGTATTACCTTTCCAATTGACTTTTAGAATATGGAAAACTGGCTTCACTCAACTTGATAATATTTGAGAGAAAATCGTATTTTGCATTTAATAGCACGTGGTAAATAATTAGATTTTTTCTTTTAAGTAAATATGAAGGATAGAAGCATCACTGTAATTCATGTTCTATGATGTGCTGAAATAACGTGTTCTGCTGATGAGGACAATCAAGCCAGTCGAGAACGTTTCATTTATTTATTTAACTTTATTATAAAATCCGATATCTAGATTCTACGAGCGCTCAATATCCATTCCTAACATTAACTTTATTTCCTTCTATTTAAGAGCATTTAAGTTAGAACTCCACGATAGGAAAGTTATGGCAGCGGAATATTAATAACTGTTTGAGGAAACTTTATGGAGGCCTTTGTTAATATGCCCTTATTAAAACCCCCCTCTCACTTGTAATCTGTCGAAATCCTACGTTTTAACAAAGCACAAAAGGCACAATAAACTCACGAAGCTCGTTGAAGAGCGCGGTCATAAAACGACCGATCGCTTTTACTGGTTGCGTTTTCGCCAATGTGTTTTACTGCTGTGTTTACATCCGACTCCTTTCGTGAGAGAATTTGACAAGATTGACGCCATTTCTTGATTATAACGCTTCGAAGAGAGCCACGACTTATATTTTATTTCCAATTTTATTTGCTTTCTTTTCTCTTCACTGCCCGTTTTTTATAGTCCATGCTAGCAATCTTTCGCACAAATATTTTTTCCCCTGATCTTCTTTTCAATCAGAATTTACTTTCTCCGCTTTCGTCCTGATATATATACATACACTCTTTCTGTCTCTCTCTCTCTCTCTCTCTCTCTCGTTCTATCCTATTTATGTTACACCCAATTCTCCTCTCACTTTCTCTCGGAAATTCCCTCACGCTCGGTGTAGGTTGGAATTTGGTAAGAGAAAAAAAAAATGCAGCAAAGAAGGATGTGTAAAAGTAAACGGCCCACTCTCTAACATTATGAAGTCTCCGTCACAGGGATGTTTTTATGACTGGTGTCAGATTGCATAAAAGCACCATTACAATCATGGCGAGTTTCATAAACTTGGCGGGCGGCGGCGCTTCGTCACATGGCCACACGCGGCGACGCCAACGGGTTTCAATGTGACCTTGTCGCTAATGGCGTCGTGCGGCTCTTCCTTCCTCTCGCTGGTGCTTTTGCATGGCGGGGGCGGAGGCTCGACGACAGAGAGGCTGACAGCTTTTGCTTCCCAGGCGCAGCAACTTGAGATTAAATTGTGGACATTATTCATCTCTTTCATGGCCTTCCGATCTCCAATGGAATATTTCCACCCCCTACACACTCTCTTTTTCTCTCTCTCTCTCCATCTCCTTCTCTCTCTCTTTCTCGCGTCCTTTGATCAATGAATAGGAGTCGCTGCTCCACTGTTTTCACGGCGCTTTCTAATTAATCGTCCATTAAATGTAGCGTTCATCAATGATACTCAAGTTGAAATCTAACGAGAAGTTGGAAGGAGCGAAGAGATTATGATGGAAAATCCGAACTAGTGTCGGAACGGCTCAGAAAAAGCGTCGAAGATGGAGAACAGGCTAAAATGGATTTCACAGATTAAAATGAAAAATTAATAATGCAATGGGAAAGATGGCCGAGATTGCGTCATTTAATCGATGGATTGCAGTTTGTTTTTTTTTTTTATTTCTTTGAAAGATGGATTTACTTTCCTCTTCGTTTTCTTTTTTCTTCTCTTCACTAACTCTTTCACACCATCTTAATCTACTCTTTTCTCATCCTTTATCTACTGCGGATGAACATAAAATTTCCTAATTACTCGAATAAAACTATCTACAGAAGATTAAAGACATCTCTTTCCTTCCTGCTGTCTTCCTTTTTCAAGTTTTTTTTTCACCCTTTCCTTTTTTAGTCCTTTTTTATTGCATTAAATATTTCGTTTCCGCGTGTATAATTACTCTCTGCCCGGGTTAACCCTCCTTGTTATGGCCAGCATTACTTTCAGAAATTACAATTCCGCATCCGTCCATAAATCTTGGCAAACCATTGAAGAAACGGGGTCCCGAGCAGCGGGAATGAGGGGAGGAATGTCACGGCCGTTAATGTTAGCGAAGCGCCGCCGTCTATTGTGTAGCACACGGTAAATGCGGAAACCATCCGCCGCCGTTTCAAGAGGCACATCTCCGGACACTGAAATTGTAAATCCCCATAAAATACGACGTGAATATTACATTTTAATGCCGGGGTTCCTTTCCATTTTTCCACGGCGGAAACTCGAGTTGTGTTAAACTTTTAGGCTCTGCCTTCGAGATGAAGTCATTCTTTTGAATTGATTATTGCTCAAGTCCTCGGGTTGAAGGGAGATCGAGTGCCGCGCTCAACTTGCACAGTTCCTGGAAGGCAAGGGAAGAAACGAGGATTTTCTAAGGCGATGTAATTTTTATCGTTTTGCCTGCAAGGGCTTCCTATACACGAAACTGCTTAGAATTTACAACCGCCAAACTCAACAATATGAATACAATCACACTCACTTTTGAACACGTTCTGTCAATTAATAATAGCTGTCGTGACGATGAACCTCGATAAAATATTAAAATTTGCTTTCGCTTCGCCTTGTATCCTTATAAAATGTCAATTCCTTTCAAGATAGAGATGGAGAAAATGTGATCAAAAGCAAGAGTTAGTCCAAATAAAAAAAAAAGAAGTTTTAAGAGAAAATTCTAATAGAGTTAACGAAACCTTATTTATAATTGCAGTGAATAAGAAAGTGAATCTTGCACACTTCTACTATTCTTAATATACCGTATATTGTAATTTATGCATTAAATAGCTTTAGACTTAACGGTAATGCTTTTAAATTTAGAGCTCCTTTATACGAATTTCACCTCATTCGGATATTTAAGAGAAATTCAAAGTTCTCGATCCAATATACACTACATGAAAAAAAGTATTCTGACACATGCTTTAATTTTATTAAATTAATATATTGTGGGGCCATCTTTTGCTTTAATAAATGGAGCTGTCCTTCGTGAAATGGCATGCTTTCTACTAAATTCTGAAAAACTGTTTGCAGGGGGGGGGGGGGGGGGCCGGGGGCGGGGGGGGGTTCACTGAAACAAAACTTAAGTGAAGTTAAGCAACATCAGGCACGGCTAGTTACTGGATGGGCGACTCATCAGTGACCCCGGATCCCCCCCCCCCCCCGACTGCTGTGACCATCATATAGTAGTCGTTAATCCAGATCCATCCAGAGACCCAACTCGTCGGCCTCATGCCATACAGGCTCTGGATGGACGTATTGGATTACAATGAATTCTAAAAAAAAAATTCTCTTCCACTTCTCCTATGAAGAAGATCTATTTTTCAAACTTCAAATTCTACGCTCCAATTCGTCCCAAAAGCTTTCTGTCGGGTTGAGGTCTGGCTTTTGGGTTGGCGATCTCAGAAGTTCGACATCATTTCGGCCAAACCATTCTGTTACAACTCTTCTTGTGTGTCACAGAGCATTGTCTGGTGGAAATAACACGGATCTTTACCAAAGACTCGCCGCAGAGTAGGAAACAAGGAATTGTCCAGATTTCACTCAAGTCTTGGTTAATGTTGTAAAATTTTTAGTAGAAGAATTGTGTGTTATCGAGGGAGGTCTTCTTATGACAGATGTTCTGTGTTACTTTAGGGTAGTGGGTATTTGCTTTTTGTCTTTTTAATTAAGTTTTTAGAGTTAAGATGTGTATTTTGTATTATATTGTAAAATACGTAGTTTACCTCAACGTATGAATTATATTGAATAGATTTTCAGTATACATTCAAATAATTCAAACATCTCAGTAAGTGAAGACTAATAAATCTTGTTCATCGTCCATTTATAATAAGAGTAAACGCGATTAATATCATAGAGAGGTAAGTTCAAAAATTTCGCCAGTTTTATGCTGGAAATCGATATCTAAAGAGAAACAAATACTGCAACTCAGTTTGTTATATTTACTAAACAGCATTATACTATACAGGGTGTAAATTTTAAGTTGACAAAGCAGAATAACTCGAAAAATAAGCTTCACACGAAAAAATGCGTATAATCCAAAGTTGATTATTTTCGAGGGGGCATCTGCTGGTGCTAAAATTAGCCCACCCCCCCCGGCCCCTGGGGGTGGGGCGGGGGGCAACTTTAAAATTTCAAATGGGAACCCCTATTTTTTATTGCAGATTCAGGTCCTACATAAAAAACTACGTACATTTTGTCTGAAACATTTTTTTTTATTTTTGGTAGATGGCGCTGTAATTCAAGAAAATCCATTTTCTCATTTTTGCGTGGAAATGGTTACGGAGAAATAAAAAATACTTATTTACTTCGTAAATTTTGCCGCAAAGTTATTATTTTATTATTTTTTGCCGCGGATTAGGATAATTTTGTTTTGTTTCGTGGTCATGAGGCCACACAACTTTATAATTATCAAACAAATCAACTGATTAGCTAACTAACTAACCGAACATCCTACGTACTAACGAGTGAACTCATTAACTAACAGAGTAAAAAAGTAAAAGACTGTGTAAAGATGAAGTTATTCCCGTTTAAGATTTGGTGGTCCTTAAAAGGACCGATTGTTTTCGTTTTATTTTTTCTTATTTGCAAGTAAATGAATTTCGGGGTGCTTGTATTTCCAGTGAGTCCCCTCGCCTCTCACTTTCGGCCTGCTTGTTGTCCTTAAATCCCTTGCATCTCGCCGTTTTATGAAATTAAATGTTCAAATTGATGACCTCCAACTTCGATGCATTTATTGACTCGTTTTGTAAATTCCTGAACACATCTTGCTAACATGTCTGGTGTAATTGCAGCGCAAGCATCTCTTATTCTTTGAATCATGTTTTCGCGAGTGGTTGGCGTTTCCTTATAAACGATATCTTTGAGGTAACCCCATAAGAAAAAATCTGGCGATGTAAGGTCAGGCGATCTGGCTGGCCAATTCACAGGACCTTCCCTGCCGATCCAGCGACCATGGTAAAGTCGATGTAGTACTTCGCGCGCTACTAATGAATAATGCGCTGGACAACCATCATGTTGAAACCACATGTGTTGTCGAAGTTCAATACTCAGGTCTTCAAGTAGATCTGGTAGTTCATTTTCAAGTAGGTTACGATATTTGTTGCCATTCAAATTACCGTCTATAAAATATGGACCGATAAGTTTATCGCCAATTATCCCACACCAAACATTAATTGACCAAGGTCGCTGATGGTTGACTTCTCGAATCCAGTGTGGGTTCTGTTCACTCCAGTAATGCATGTTATGTCGATTAACTTCCCCGTGGTTTGTGAATGTTGACTCATCGGAGAAAAGAACTCGTGCAAAAAAATGTTGGTTTGTTTGCATCTGCTGAAGTGCCCAGTGACAAAACGTTAGACGGTTTTGGTGGTCATTGCCATGTAGTTCCTGATGCATAGATACATGATATGGATGAAATTTGTGGAGCTTCAGCATTTTCCAAACACTCATATGTGAAATTCCTGATTGCCTTGATATTTCTCTTGTGCTCGCATGTGGATTATGAGCCACAGCAGCTAGGACTGACACTTGATTGTTTTCTCCACAAACAGTAGCTGCACGGGTTCTTTTTTTCTGGTTCACACTACCTTCCGCAGTAAATTGTTTAATAACTCGAACAAAAGAAGACCGTGATCGCGTTTGGCCAGGAAAACGCTGAGCATAAAGCGCGACTGCATTATCAAAATTTCTCCCACTTTCTCCATAAATGTACACCATCTCAATTTTTTCTTCCACAGAAAGATAATTCATAATGTAAATTCAAAAGCAATACGGCGTTGTACACTCACAAAAACAGTTGAAAAATTACAATCTTTTCTTCTAAAGATCAGAATTTAAAATGTAAACATTCTGAAAAAAATGCCAATGTTTACGTTATTTGTTTGTTGACGAAATGTCTTCAAATTACATTGTAGTTAAAACAATGTAGGAATCGAAATGAATAATAAATTAGTTATTTCCACGCAAAAATGAGAAAATGGATTTTCTTGAATTACAGCGCCATCTACCAAAAATAAAAAAAATGTTTCAGACAAAATGTACGTAGTTTTTTATGTAGGACCTGAATCTGCAATAAAAAATAGGGGTTCCCATTTGAAATTTTAAAGTTGCCCCCCGCCCCACCCCCAGGGGCCGGGGGGGGTGGGCTAATTTTAGCACCAGCAGATGCCCCCTCGAAAATAATCAACTTTGGATTCTACGCATTTTTTCGTGTGAAGCTTATTTTTCGAGTTATTCTGCTTTGTCAACTTAAAATTTACACCCTGTATATCTATAATATTTTCTATAATATTTTAGAAAACAATTAGTTTTTCAGATACACTTTGTAAGTATAATTTTGCTAAGGCTGAAAAAAAATTATCCAAAACATTTAATTTGGCAATTTCCTCTTCAAGTTCGAAACGTATTTCATTAAAGCGGAATATTTCCTGGAAATTAACAAAGCGAATCAACTCGAATCGGTTCATTATAATTAAGCCAAGAAGCCCTCTAAATTTTAATTAGAATAGAAAATTCCATTAAAAAAAAGCCAGAGAAGGTGTCGAGATCACTTGTAGGGCTAGAAATGTCGAAATAGTTATGCTTTCATGTATTCGAGTGAAGGATTTTACCCAGGACCTTAGGAGAACCGGCACTGATGCCCCATAAGAATTGTCTTGACCGACAGTAATCCTCTCTCCGTAGTTGCGGAGGCGTTGTTTCAACTCCCCCGTCGATGGCCGCGAAGGCTTCGGCCGATCCCCAACTGGCTTTTCGCTTTTCTGCTGCTCGACTTGCAAATGAGCGACACTCGACCCGAAACAATGCGCCTGATATTCGCCCGAGGCCCTGCAATGGTTGAAGCAAAGCCCCCTTCCACTCGACGTGACCATCCCCTGCCGCCGTGCTCTTTTATCCCTTATGTCGGTTCCCCTTTCGGCTCTAATGCAAATGGTTCGATTGAAGTGGCTGGGATTGAAGGAAGGAAACACTCGGTCAACTTTTGCCTGTCTTCGGTTTCCCTTCCTAACCCCCACCTTCCTTACAATTGCTGCTGCTGATGCTGTTTGCTTTTGTTTTCCTTAACGGTGTCGA
Source organism: Rhysida immarginata (assembly GCA_023313115.1). NCBI lineage: Eukaryota > Metazoa > Arthropoda > Chilopoda > Scolopendromorpha > Scolopendridae > Rhysida > Rhysida immarginata. The sequence continues at coordinate 2,599,771 of JAHWFO010017593.1, forward strand.
AAGGCACTGCTTTAATCATTAAATTGTGGCTTCAGTTTTAGGATTCCATTTGAATATATTTTATTTCTTTGTCGCGCGCTTGAATTTGTTTGTTTTGTCTGCAGCTTTGATTCGTTGCTCAGATTCTTCGAAATCTCCTGTGTGAATAGGGTTACGCATTTGCATAACACGGCAAAGTTTTTCAACATTAAAAAAAAATGTATAAATACGCATTTTTCGGGCTTTTAGGATGCATTCGAGTTAGGTTTCTCAAAATTTGCCTCATATTTCATTCATTAGCGATTGTTATTCTGTTTTTTTTTTGTTTTTTTTTGTTTGTTTTTTTTGGGGGGGGGGAGGGGTTTGTTGTTGTTGTTGTTAATTTTTAAATATTATACAACGCATTTGCAAAATTGTAGAAAAATCAAATATAATTGAGATAAATGTATAATTCTAAAAATGAACGAATGATTATTAAATAGCGGAAGAATGAAGCCACAATGTCCGTCTATCCTCATCTTCATATTTTCTACATTTTTTTGACGTAAAAGGTTGAAATTCGTAATATAGGTTACTATGGGCTGTCCTACTTCACTGCTTATTTGGCCCACTAGGATTGGAGTTACGGGGGTGAGAGTTAAAGGGGACCTTCTAAACTATATGGTATGTATAAGAGTAAATTTCTTTATGCAGATTCCTCTAGGCAATATCTACTTCATTGTAAAGTTTAGGTCCAATTGTCTCATGTGGACAGCAGATTCCCTGGCTTCGGCTCACAAGAGTGTCGCACTTGTGAGGGGAGATGTTGACCTGGTCATAATGATGGACCTCTAACCCCCCCAATGCATATTTCCTCAAGCCAGGGAGAATCTTTGGGGTCGGAGTTATAAGGGTCACAGTCACGCGGTCTTTAGAATTATTAACGTTTCAAATGGTAATATACGGCACGTGGTATGTCATACGACTGGAAATGATGAGAAACATAAAAAAATAAAAGTTCTGTTTTTATTTTCTAAAGACTATGTACGAGTAAATCAATTTTTGAAAAAGTACGGATAAAACGGGGTAAAATATAGACAAACTCGGAAGTTTCGCTATCTTCTTATAGTCTTATCAAGGGAAGTTAATTTTTGTTTATTAAATAAATGGACTTTAGTACGTGTTTTCGCATTGTCGACAGCGAATCCAATCCAGAGGACGGGAAAGTAAATACCGTGTGTCTCAAAAGTCGCGTGCCAAATGGATTAATTGGTTGCTTTGATTTTATAGGTGAAATAGGGAAGTAGAGGAATAATGCTGACATCGGAATAATATGTAGAGCTGATACTTCTTTGTGGAGATCACCACAGAACGTCTCGAGAAGCTGCAGATGAATTTCATCGCCGGCACCCTGATATTCCCAAGCCCTCTCATCAAACTGTGGACAGATTGTTGAAGAAATTTAAAACAACGTACACTTTTACGAGTGACTGAAGAAAATTTGGTTCGTGTGGGACCTTGTCTTCAAGTGCATGGTGAATTTTGAAGATTAAGCTTGCGAAACCGTGTGAACAGCAAGTTAACATTCATAAACTGTTCATATGGCACGCGACTTTGAGACACACGATATATTAATTTAGTCATAACCATAAATCGACATGTTAATTTTAATATAGGAGATGAATTTGTTAATTCTTTCATTTTTGATATACACTTGTAGAGCGCAATACAGTGAAAATGCTTACAAAATTAATGTTAAGGCTTTACAATGAAATATTAGAAATTATGCATCTTAAATATAATGTTAAGCATTTTAAATGGGTTGTTACTCCTAGAAAGCTTATTCGTCTAATCTTTGAAAAAAGAATTTTTTTTTCAATATAGCTTGAAAGTTTGTTTTTTTATAGTCGTTGTCTATTTTATAAATTAAAAATAAAACAGTATTAAACATTAAAATTCTCAATGCTTTGTATTATACAATTCTTAAAAAACAATTACTACTCTCATCTTCAATTAATATAAGCCTATAATTGCCATTAATAAAAAGGAGATTTCTCGAATAACCCTGGGATTTTTTCTTTCCTTTAACATCGATAAAATATTTAGAGCACATTCTCCAGTCGTTCATTATCAATTTAATACAGAGGGGACCAAAAAACCTGTATAAAATTTGTAATTTAAAGAAGCAATAAATGATGAATTGGTTTTAACTTTTACAGTTACTACAAGTGCTCAAAGTGGTTTCAAACTGGGTAACCTAAGTCCCCAAACGTTTCTGTTTGGTGAGCTACTACTTAAGCCAAATTGCCATTTCAGAATCATACCGAGATGCCAATAGTATAGCTCTCTTCTACGATATAACTATGTTTCCACGGTAGAAGTCCAAGGGCATTAAATCAAGAAAAAAGTTCTTAGATAATTTTTTTAATATGTATAAATTTTTGGCGCTGATTATTTCGTTAGTAGGATACATTCCATATGTAATATTTTTGTGTTTTTGGTGTATTGATGATAACCAATAGAGATGTTTCTATCAGCACTGTAGATCTTTTTTCATCTAGGCATTCCGTAAGGTATATTCATAAACCATACGCAGAATATAAGCAAACATTATGTTTTGTCTATATATCAGCATAATAGCCTTTGTGTAACAGTTTCTGTCAAGTTAGTTGGATCAAGAACCCTGCCGCTAATTTAAATGTACTATCGACTCCCAGTGCTGTGTTTTTGTGCCTCATAAGAACATCTGACAATAGTGATGTTCAGCAAAATGATGTCAAGAAAGAGAAAACAGTAGTAGCATCGATTTCCCAGAAATTTAAGATTTTTGAATATCAGAAATCATGTATTTTAATTGTATCAGCTATTTGTGGAGAATTCTTCTTTGTTTTCTTATTGCTATTAGCATCTTTTATGCCATGAATACGAGTAAAAATCGAAAGACATTTTTTATATTAGATAGTTGCCTTATACTGGCTGCGTCTACGCTTTGATTGTCTTATGATTAGATTGAAAAAATTCAGAATTGTGTTAATGAGTTCTAAAGCAAAAAATATCTTTGACCAATTTTTATCAAGAAAACATGCAAATATTATTTTGCTGTGAAATACTTTGAAGTTGTTAGAAGTTAGGATTCTTGTTTCTTAGTTTCGATGGCCTTGTTGTCTGAAATAGCGTTTCTCAAATTATGGGTCGCATAAAGTGTTTAATTTTTTTATTATTAAAGGTTACAAACTATAAACTCTTAAGAATTATGAACAATAAATGGGAAAGTGGAAAAAATGAGGATTCAGCCTCATGATAGATTGGATCGCGATAGATTGTCATTCCAAATTATGGATTACAGTGCTAAAAAGTTAACTTTAGTCTAAAATCAGGCATACTTGACAAGATTTGACTATAAAAGAACGGATGTGCATAATATAAGTTACTGATACTCTGTGCCACCCTTGAGATAATGAATTTTGGATTTTGCATCAAGAACACGATTTATTAAACTTCTAAAGCTATCGTTAATAGTAAATCATTAAACAAAACAGTTCAAAGGGAAATTTTCAACATTCTTTCTCTATAAGTTATTGATGCCTACTCACTGTTATTTATGACATAATAAATCACATTTTTGAATTAATGAACGAAGCATCAGGAGAGCCATTCTTTGAATTTCATCCTATCTTCTCCTCTGTCAGTACCACCTACTATCTCTGTCTGTTCGACATTTATAATTTTTTTTACCCACTCCCACATGAATATGATTCTGGGCACGTACAAAGAACAAGCTTGTTTGTTTCCACCGTATCATCCACTAGAGGATAGGTGTTTCATTGAGTGAAAATCATCAACAGTGATAGGGACAAAAAGTATCAGAAAAGCATATCGAAGCTCGTGGGTTTCCCCTCACTGTCCTCCTGAACACCTTTTCTCGGTTCATTCCATCTTTATCACAAAGGCGCCATGTCAGCGACGCTTGAAGGAACAAAAGAGAATGTCATCTGCCATCGTGCCACCCAAAGCTAATCTATCACTTTATCATGAACTGTCACAACTCGGCTGCAGTCTTTCCGCGATATTGTCTATTATTCATCATTTTTTGGCTGTTCTAATCGCCTTTCCATCAGTTGTTTAGAAACATCTCCTCTGCAGAAACTTGTTTTTCATCTCTCTCTCTCTCTCTCTCTCTTTTTTTTTTTAACCACTCGCGAAGCTGGTCTAATATTTAAGCTTATAAGCTATTCCGAATATCAGTTTAATTTGGTAATATTTATATTAATTTTTTCCAAAATTGTTCCTACATATTTTTAACATTTTTAATATTTTTAAAGAAATATAAATTCACTATTTTTAAATTATTTATTACAATATTCAGTGAATGATTCTAACAACGACAGTGATGCGTTAAAAATAGCAAAGAGTCTTTATTCCCTGGTTAAAATCCTCAGCCAAGAACGATAAATTTCGACCGGATAAAATACTTTGCTTTAGGCTATGATTCAGAAGTGAAACCGTTGTCCTGGTAAAGTGGTTTTCTTGCTTAACATTCATCAAGAATGTGCAGCAACTTTTGATGTGGGCAAAATTTCTGATTCGGACTATTGATTGCGTAAATTACTTTTGTAGTCAAACGAGTCGTTAAATTAGATAGAAGCCACAAACACCATGTAATGATTATGTAGGATCAGCCTCGGCAAAGAAAGAAATGATTAGCGCGATACGAAGCTTTTCTTAAGTTATCGGTTCGATGCCCATAAGGAGAAGTTTCCAAGTAAATTCGGAGGCCGATGAGTCTTTCGGAGAGGAAGTGAACTCATCGATTTCGTGTAGGGGTTTTCTCGATACGCTTTAAATTATCCTAGAATTGTGAGAATTTCCGGATCTATAAATCTGAGGCAGTTGAATGGATCGTTAAACGGAACGATCCAATTCGATACATGCCCATAGGTTGAATGGAAAACGAAAGCGACCCGATGAATACTTCTCTGCCTAGCTGTGGGGATGCAGGGAAAAAATGCGTTTTCCACTTCGATTGTTAATCTAGAATAGGAAAAAAATTTGTTTTAAAATAGTGTTTACGTAAAAAGACGAATAAAAATCAAATTAATTTTATAATCTCAATATGAAAAAGTGCTTCAATATCGACAACAATAAGTAATACCATGTGCATACGTGCTTGAATGTTAAGGATTGAAAAAAAAAGCAACTTTCAAACTAAATTTAATAAAACCATTGATAAGGAGTATTTTTAATAAAACTAAATACGTTTGCAACGATGCCATTACTTATTTTAATTCGGATTGCAGTAAAGAATGTTCCATAAGGTAATGTCAAGAAATATGCCATTTTGAGAAGTTTTATTAAAAACCGCTCTCCATATGATGAGCTTCTTTAATGAAAGCTGCAGGGAATATTATGATTAAATTTTCAAACTAGTTTTCTACATTTTAAATTACTGGATAAGAGTATGAGGATGATAAATGATTACTAAATTATAAAGTAATTTCAAACACTAGTATTATCTGGACTCACCAAAGAACTCGATAACAATACGTCCGACCTAATATAGCAAATTCTAAATTTCGTACATTTCAGTAAAATAGGATTCCATGAGCATATTTACACAAACTTTTATGTGTGGTAGAAGACCTTATTTTGAATATATTTTGACAAGGGGTCGTAAATGAATCCTTGATCAAACATCATACATACAACGGTTGTCTGAGACCTCCATATAATATTGTCTCTCTCGTTTATGTATTTCCAGAAAACGGAGAATTAGAAAAAGTGATACTGGTGGTCACAACGTTTTTAAATAACCAAATACGACATGTTTGTAAAATTACAAAAGGTGTTCAAACTGTTGACCATGAGTAGCGTCTTGTCATTGAATTTCTGACACGGCCACAAATCCCTGCAGTGTCTCTTATATTTTTGTTTCTGTATCAAGGATTCATTTGCGACCCTAATTTAATTTCAAGCCATGCATGTGAGACAGATGATGGTAATTTATGTTCATGAATTTATATATTAAATAATGGTTATTCCATTCGAGAAAAAAAGCGAATTAGCTGTCTGACAATTTTTTTTATGTATCAAGGATTCAGTTGAGTCCTCCAATTTATTGGCAAAATATATTAAAATTAAGGCCCTCTGCCATCTCTAAATGTTTGTACACAGAGCTCGTAAACACCCTGTATAACTTTTGAAGATTCAAACAAAAAGAAGTTTCCATTCAGTTTATAGAAAACAATAAACTATTACTTTCTTATACGTAGTATAAGGAAGTATTGTAATCACGAAAAATTTCGACCTCGAGATTTTCACTAATCTTCACGTTTTAGGGTACCTAGATTACGAAAAAGTGATTTTTGGAAATATCCGTGTCTCTGTCAATCTGTGTTTGTGTCCACGATGGCGTCCAAACGGCTAAAGCTATCGAGATCAAACTTTAAACTTAAGATTATAATCTTCCTCGGGAGGTCTGATTAGTTTTCCAGTGGAATCGGTGAACCGGAAGTATCAGTTTACTCCAGCGCCAAAATATAAATTTTGAAATATCTTGTTAACCATTGCGTTTATGAAAATTTTGAAGAGATTGAAAAGTGTTACGTTTACAATTTTAAGCAACTTTTGTTAACAAACTTTTTCAAAATTACAACCGGAATTAGCGGTTCTACTCTTGTCAAAATCCAGTTTTTTGCTAATACAGGCGAAATAAGATGGTATAGAAAATTTGTAAAGTATTCAAAAGTATTTAGAAGCTAATTTTAAACAACCTTTGTTAACAAAATTTTTCAAAATCCCAACCGGAAGTACCAGTTTTACTCTTATCAAAATCCAGTATTTTGCTAGTATAGGCGAAAGAAGATGGTATAGGAAAATTTGGAATCTATACCAAAGTGTTTAGAAGCTAATTTGAAGTAACTTTTATTCACAAACTTTTTCAAAATTTCTATCGGAAGTAGCCATTTTAAACAGTTGTTTATTTTTTTTCTGTATTTGGACCAGGACATTTACGTATAAGAAAGTCGGGTGGTGACCACACCTCTTTTTTTTTTTATTAATTTCTCAGCAATCGTAAGCATGATTTTATTATCACGCAACACTTTTTATGTGTGACAGAACATTTGTTTGTCGTATAGGGCAAAAGTGTTTGACATACAGATAGATGCCATACAATGATCCCGAAGTAGGTCGTGACAGAATCCATATACTGTACTCTAAATTCTAGATTTTAGAAGACATAAAGCACAGTATTTTACACGCAGAGATTATGTCTATCAACTCTACATTCCTAGGCAAGATGACATCCAACATGTTATGGTTCGCATGGTTTCATTTGCATCTGCCTTAAAGTTGAAGGAGGACATTTTAAATACCTAATGCTAAGAAATATGTCATTTGTCGTTATTTGTTATCTGTAGAGCTATCGCTTTTTTCCTATTAAACGTGATATTAAACATGCGATGAATGGCGGTTTGCTTGAAAAAAAAATGATCACCCTGAAGTATACAATTCCTGTTTCATATCACCATTAAAATTTTAAACATTTTGCGTAGCTAGTTACAAAGCGACGATTTTGCTGCTTAGAAATGATGTAAATAAGAGTTAAACATTTTTCTTTAGTATTTTCGCTACGAAACAAATACGACCATTTTCGGTAGCTGATGAGCTCGTTTGAAACTTATCATTTGCAGTTCTTTCTTTTTTTAAAAGTGACTATCATCAGTGAATGGCTCCTTTTTGAATCGCTCGAAGCGTTGAAGGCGCACGTTCTTGGATGTGTGCATTTCAGGACTTCCTTGAAGAGAGAAAACAAAAATAAGTCTACAGGAGCCAATTCCGGAGAGTACGGTGGATGTTCGAGAACAGTTACGCCGCGCTTCCTAGTGGCGCACATGAATCGCACTATGCGGGCGGGCGTTGTCGCGCAACATAATGCACTTTCCAATTCTGATCGAACGCGTTGAATACGTACCAACAGCCATTTCAAAATGTCTTCGCAGAATTCGGCGTTAACACGTTTCTTCATTGCACGATGTCTCGAATTTTCACACGCATTGGAAATGGCCGTAGTAGACAAATCTGATTCAATTTACTGTGTTCAACGCAAGATGGTGCCTCTCGACATGTCTCGCTTTTAACTTACAATTAGGCCAAATAACGAAATTTATAAATTCTGAGAGAGTTAGAAATTATTATTCACTTTAAAAACAATTTTAAAACCATAGAAAAAATATAAGAAAGTAATTTTTTTAATGTTTCATAATTTAGCGATAATATGCAGAAAAAAATTTATACGATACTAAAAAGATAAAAACGTATTTAAACTTTCCATTTAAATAGCCAAATTTTATTATGGGTTTACTCTTTTTTACAATGCAATTTATGTTGCGTTTTATTTTCGTCTAATCCTAGAGTCTTTTGTTTTGTGAAATTAGAAAAATAATCTTTCTGGAAAAGCCTGTGGAGCTGCTTGAGTTACCTTCTTTCATTTTCTCTTTCTTTCTCTCTTCTCTGTATTCTTCTCACACTTTTTGCTTTTCAGATAAATCCCTTATCTTCTCCTTATTTAGCTTTTTAAAATGCCCCCTTTTCCCTTTTGTCATCAAGCAAAAGGATTTTTATCAGCCGGAAACGAGAGGCAAACGGATAGCAGTTGTCGCCTTTTCGCCATCGATTGCGGCGACCAACCAATTAAGAAAAATTCGCGCGGATAGGAACTTCAAAAGAGACGACAAAGGCTTACCATCTTCGCAAAATATTGTTTGTGCATTTAAAACACTAATTGAGAGACTGGTTTCTTGAAATTAAACAAATTAGGAAAATAAACACGAAATGTTTGATTTTAACTTACTTTAAAAAAAAGGAATCTAATGAAAGGTGTTTGCTTTCCGCTTACGATTAATGTCTTACTGTTAGGAGCTCCGATTTATAGTGGTTTACAAATATAAGTGCGGTGAAAATGAACTCTTCCGAAAACCATTCGTGAGTTCTGTTCAAAGAAGTTTTAGCGTTTCATCTACGAATAATAAATAAAAACAACAAACGGCAAAATCTTTAAAGTAAATAAGAACTTCATTTATAAATGTTATTTCTAGGGAAAGACATCACAACTTTCTCTAACTCTTAATAAAGTCACACTTCATTATTTCTTTTCTTAAAAGATAAAAAGGATCATTTCTTAGCAGTAATTAGGATATATTTAAGAAGTTATAAGAATTCTACTTTAATATATACTATGTAATGTAATTTGTACATAATGCTTAAACGAAAAAAAAAAATAGTATGCAGAAATCAGTGTATTGCCTGAATTATTTCTTCAATAGATCTTCAGAGTCCTTTGCTGCCATCTTCGTTTTTCCTTTATGGAGGTCTGTATTCAGAATAAGTTGAAATTGATTTTAATTTAATATGGTCTGTACGCTTTTCAAAATCTAATTTTAAATACTTGAAACTTGACTAAGTGAATAAGGAGCATTTGTTTAATGAATAATAAAATGCCTAAAAGACGCTGTGGATACTTACTCACAAGGGAATCCCTCGAACATGTATGTCACAGATTTCCACCAAATTGAAATATGTTACTCAATTGAAGCTACAATAGATGCTTGCAAAATAAGAGAGGGCGGATTTTTGTTTCTTTCAAAATAAACCACGAAAACGAAAAAATTTGAGCACACGGAACTCCATTGTTAAAGCGGTGTATTAATGCGCTTAACGGAACTTTTCTTCCACTACTCACAGCAATAAGCTCGAATCCTTCGAGCATGAAAATAGAAGCACGAATCCAGTTCAGATGAAATAGACAGCAGCAGATGACAATTGAATGGCTTCTCAAATTTCTAAACAAACTTAGTTTTTAAAATAGATTATTACAATTAGCTAATTGCCTTCCAGTAAAAAATGTCTAGAGTATGCCTTCCAGTAAAAAATTGCATAAAACCATTTCCATAATTTATTATTTTATTTTATTAAATAATTCGGTAATCAAACACGGGTCTGGCTTCATGTGCAACGTCGAGTAATAGGTTGCGTTGGTGAGGGGGTATGTATCGCGGTGCTTTATAATTTTAAATAAAAATAGTATTCATGAATGCCTACCTCATCTTATAAATTATTTCGAGACGAATAATTGTACAGCAAAATTAAGGTTTTATGCTTAATAACAGTGCTCTAACTGCAATTCTTTGGCGATCGCCGCTATCAAGTTTGCTTCCCCTCTTTCCGCCATGTTTTTTGAACTCGGCGCATTTTCGGGGCGCTTCACTGCCGCGTAACGCTATCGCTTCCACGGTGTGCTTGCGCGCAAAAAAAAGACTATCTGGGGTTCCCTTGTCAGAGGAAGGTAGAAGAAAGATCACACCACTTTTCCACAAAGAAGTTTATTTAGCCATATATGTATACACTTCGGATGCAATGCAACCTTCGTTCATTATGGGTCCTGAACAGTATGAATGGTTGACCCATATGGAATGAAGGTTGCATTACAACAGAAATGTATATATATATATGGCTGAATAAACTCCTTTGTGTAAAAGTGGCGTGTCGTTTCTTCTACCTTCCTCGGAGCATTTGAATGTTTTGTTAATAATGACGATAATGCGCATTTTACCAGATTAAAAAAGCCTATAATCTATTTTTAATAATGAGAGAAGGGCCCAGCCATTCTGTAGTCAACCACCCTTCTCCTCCTCTTAATTGTAATATCACTTGAAATAGAGTTGTGTCCCGCCACTACCTCTGAATATACAAAGTGCAGTGAATAGACCGATATCTAGGGACGCGCGCATTAAGAGATATTCTGAGAACCACCATCTAGCGTGTAAAACAGTAAACTGAAGCAGACTTGCCTGTTGCGGTCTGTAAAACGTGAATTGGAGCAACGCATGAACATGAAGTTTTGTTAAATATTGGGGTACACGGCGACAGAGATTAATGAAAAGTTGGTGCACGTGTATGGAAGGCAGTGCACTTTAAGACTGCGGACTTTGTTGCATGACAACGGCCGCCCGCACTTGTGCGCAATTGATCTCGAACATGCACCATACTTCCCGGATCTGGCGCCTGCAGACTTATTTTTGTTTCCCTGTTTCAAGGGAATCATGAAGGGCACATATTTTGCAGACGTACCAAGGAACCTTTCGAGCGATTCTAAAAGAATCTTTCGCTGATAATTTCAGCAGCTTGACAAGTGGTGTCAAAAGTGCATTGTGGCCAATGGCCAATAAAGAAAGTTTATCTGTATCTTCTGTTTTCTTTGTTTTCTGATAACATTCACCGAACTTTTCAGACACACCTTGTACCCGATCTTCTAACAAGAGAACCATATACCCTTCGGATCCCATATTTCGCCGAACTTTTGCCCTAAAGTAGTATTCTTATAGAAACAACAAAAGCTATTCCGAGATGACGCGCTTCTCACTCACTGACGAGAAATTTTGGTGTGAATTTTAGTGCACTTTTTAGTGCCACTGCAATAAAGTTTCGTCAAGCCTCAGCGTGGTGCAGTGGACTAAGCGTCGGACTAGAAGTCTGGAGGTTCGTGCCTCGTCCTTTTTATTATTTTTTTTCGTAGTTTCTTTCTTTTTCAACGATAGTTTTATCGTTAGAAAGAAAAGTTTACGAGTCGTTAGTCGGCCGTTTACTGTCGCCAAGGACGCTTGTCTGTTATAGTAAACTCTTACACCCGTAAAAGTGCGAATATTCTATGCCGAAGTTTTCAAAGTGAAATAATCTACGGCAAATTATGTTTGTTTAGACTGGTTTAGATTAAAGTAAATGGATACAGGTATTTTAAAATGTGTATTACAAAAGCAGAATAAAATGTAAGATTGTTTTAGTTTTGTGTTTATGAACTAAAAAAATACTTTGAAAAATTTTATTCAAAAAAAAAAGGTTGAAGTTTGTCAAAGTATTTTTTTGTCCATTTGAAAATAACGGATAGAAAAAAAATCCAGGATAAAGATTTGATTTTTATTTAAACCGTCCTTAACGTGAAGCTGATCAGAATTTGTTTCTTTTATTTTTTCAACCATAGAAATTTCTGGAAATTGAAGGAGAGAAAATCCTAGAGAAAAGTAGAGAAGGGAATAAAAGAACAACGGCTGGGGAAAAAGAAAGGGAAAAAAAAAAATAAAACTAGTGAAGTAAAGGGTGCTTTTCCCAGGAAAAAAAAATCACTCAATCCTTGGCCACACTGTTTTCCTCGACCATCGACCAAGTGTTTAGAACAAAAAAACATGAGAAAGTACTTGCCGTGATTGATGACATTAACCGACCCCGGAGGAAGGTCTCTCCGTCCTCTGTCACAGTCGCCGAGACACTGGATGCCTTGAATTCGCTGACCTCACTTCAGCGACAGTGGCGAGGCAACAACTGCCCGTACTCCAATCAAATGACAGAAACCACCTACTTTTCAAATAAAATCCCCGACGGAGGAGGAGGAGGGGGCAAAAAATAGAAATCGAATGTGCTCTCCTCCCGTGAAAATATGGCCCATCACGGCGAGAAAACACCCGAAAAAGCTAAATAATCATAACAATAAATAATAAAGAAAACCGTTCGCTAGTCTCATGGTGTTTTCGAAAGCAATGGAGGGTTAGAGAGAGAGAGAATGGCTCTTTTCCTCTTAAGGGAACGTGATGAAAATTTGGATATTTATTTTCCTGAAAGTGTTTTTCTTTTCTTTTTCGGAACTCAAAAAATTAGTACTTATAAAGCTGGCAGAGTTTTTATAGAAGTAATAAATCGAAAACTAGGCCAAATGTAAATAATGCAAGTTGTAAATGGAAACGTTTTGTATTTTCTGAATGTTAAACTATACAAAAAAAAAACTAGTTTTGTTAGTTTGTGAAACCATGTGGTAAAATTATCATTTTAAATTTCATAAATTTCTATGCGTTCTCATCTAACTGGAATAGTAAAACTTTTTTTTCATAGTCAACCTTTGTCCTTTGTTGTTGCATGTTTTCTTTAAAGTTGTCATTTTACGAGAAAATACCGAACGTTTAGCAATAATGAAATAGAATAAGTGGCAAAGTGCTAAATAGCGTTTCTATTTTATGCTTAGGTATATTCTCATATTTTTTGTTTTTGATCAGATGGTTAGATAAATCTTGTGTGGATAAATGCATTTTTTGTTTACGGTATGTCTAAATATACTCCACCAATGTCGATAGCCGCATGCCGAAATGTTTGTCCACTCAGTTCTTGTCTCGTTTCTAGTTGCCTCTCATGTATTCGCTTTCTTTATTCTAATCCATGATTGTCGATTGAGCCATTCAATCCAGCATTTGTTCGTTCATGCCTTCAATCCAGCCGGTAACTGCCCAAGCATTGTGGCAATGTGCATTTTCCTGCTGAAGGAGAAACATCCCTTCACTAATGAATGTCCAGATTTGTCGGATATTTATAAAGGATCAATCGACCACAATCTGTGGATCAAGACCAAAAACAAAAGTAGATACTGCCAACACCGATAAAAGTTGTTACAACACATGCCGGTAGAAGTCGTTCACTTGCCTTATGCCACATTGAGATTCGACCGTCTCATTGGTATCGACCTCTTCACCTTCCAGCGTTGCATTAGCCAGCAAAATCTTCCCTTCAACCAGACGAAATTTCGCATTGATAGCTGCTGTTTTGTGTTTTAACAACAGTATTTACTGAATTTTATTATAGGATATTGAATATTATAGGATGTTAAAATCTGTAAAATAAGAACAATTTAGAATAGGGGTCATTTGCTTGGAAGTATAGCCGAAGTATGTAGCTTCTGACGAATCGTCATGGTGGCATGAGTGTTAGAGGTCCTCCCGTAATTGCGCTGCTGAGGTACACTCTTTTCACGGAACAATTTAATTAAGATACATAGGTCTCTGTCGGTCAGACTGTAATATACAGTAACGCATGACATCGTGTTCGCTCTTACAGCTTTATACTTTCGAAGATTAAAACTCAGACTTGGTCCTTCAGATACCCCCAGAGAAATAACTTCCGTAGAGATGTACAGATGTAGGAAAAATTTATGTCTTAGAGGCATAATGAGGCTCTTGTTGTGTGTTCAATGGCACCATCCTGTTGGAAAGCCCACAGCGAAATTCCCTAGTTCATTGAATTTCACCTGCAGGAAATTGTCTAACATCTTTATGTAATGATCAGAAGTTATTGAAAAATAAGTTATAAAATGTATATGATGTAAAAGGTAAATATTGTTCTTTCAAACTGTGAAACAAAATTTTGAACAGTTTCTGTCATTGCTTTGTTGTTTACGTTTGAAATACGGGAGTTATTTCTGCCGGATTCTATACACTGAGTGAGCATATTATTTTGACCACCCTGTCAGTATCTCGTTGGGCCACCTTTTGCCTTTAATACTGCGGTGATTCTTCGTGGCATTGATTCCACGAGATGTTGGAAGGTGGTGGGAGGAATCTGACACCATGCCTGATGGATAGCACCGTCTAGTTGTACTAGATTGGACGGTGGTGGATCCAGCCGTCTGATGGTTCGTTCGACTTCGTCCCACAAATGCTCAATTGGAGTGGGGATTGTGGGGGCCACCGAAGTAAGGTAAAGTCCCCCTCATGTTCCTGGAACCATTCCTGCACAATACGAGCTCTGTGGCATGGCGCATTGTCTTGCTGGAAGTAGCCATCTCCTTTGGGGTACGCCATCAACATGACAGGGTGGACTTGATCGGCGACGATACGGAGGTATGCTGTGCCATCCAGACGTTGTTCAACACGTATTAACGGACCCAACGCATGCCAGGAAAACAATACGCAGACCATAACACTGCCCGCACCGGCTTGAAGGGTTGTCCTCGTGCATGCGAGGTCCATACTTTCGTGCTGTTTCCGCCAGATTCTCACACGGCCGTCTGCATGATGTAACTGGAATCGTGACTCGTCAGACCACATGATTTGTTTCCACTGCTCAATAGTCCAGTTCTGGTGCTCCTGAGCGAATTGGAGTCGTTCCCGCTTGTTGGCTGCAGACAGCAAAGGTGTGCGGACAGGTCTTCGGCTTCCGTATCCCATGCGATGCAGTGTGCGGCGGACTGTGCATTCAGAGACCGTTTTGGAGGACCCCTGATTAAGGTCAGCAGTGATTTGATGCACAGTTGCCCTTCTGTTATCCTTTACCAGTCGTGACAGTCTCCGTTCTGTTCGATCATCAACCATCCGCGGGCGGCCACAACGCGAACGTTCAGACCCCGTCTTTAAATACTTTAACGACGGCTGCTCTTGAGCATCCCACGAGTGCTGCTGTTTCGCTGATACTCGTTCCATAGCTCCGAGCATCTACAATCATCCCGCGTTCGAAGGCTGTTAAATCGCGTCGTTTACCCATAGTTGAAGAATGGAACACGTCTACTGTTGTCGACGACACTCAGCTTCCCTTTTTATATTGGTCCGGCACGCTAGCAACATTGTGGCGACGTCCGTGCGCGCATTTGCATAAACATGTCAGGTGGTCATAATAATATGCTCACTCAGTGTATATATCTTTGGGAGTCGCTGAGTTCCTAAATTCGGGTTTTTCATTAGTACTATAAGTACATGGATATCATATAAAATAATGGAGCATTGCTGTTTTAGAGGTGTCCGGTTTTATACGACCATTACCTATTTTAGTTAATATAGCCAGAGCTGATATTTCTTAAGTAGAAATTGGGTAGTACAACTATCATATAAGGCAATACTCCTTTCTGAATTTAGTCAAAGTGCGGAAAACGTTTTTGACCATTTTTATGGAAATCACTGGTTATCAACCAAATTGATTGTTAAATATTTGAATAGCCCTTTTGATTTGCTGAGCATAATTTTGTTCATGTTTTATTATTAAATCAAATGTCAAATTTTCAAAACAACGGTTCAACAAACAAATGTAATTTAAGGCAGCTTATTTCCTGTTGGAATCACTGTATTTAACCTTTAGGTTGATTATTCGTTTTAACGGTTTATTAGTAAAGGGTATGCCATAAAGGTTCGCATTTGTCGATTCTATTTATTAATAATTTGTTTAAAGTGCTAAAGGGAAAGACGTTGTTTTACTCTCCAGCCGATCGGAAGGTTGTTATAGGATCGATTCTAAATAATTCACTGCAGTTAAATAATCTAAAGGAAGAGAACGCGAAATTTTGCTCATAAAAGAGTTTAATATCGGAAGAGCTTAACGGCCATCGGGGCAGCAAACGGGGAGCCGTTGTTGTTGAGGTTTGGAGTGTAAACATATTGCATCAAACTTGGAAATCTCGTTTGCAGATGAAAATACTTCCATTATGCATGTGATGCACTGTGAACGAATATCATCGGCTAATGTTCTTTCGGAGGAAGGAGAGAAATATTATAAAATACTTTCATCGAGAATGGAAGGTGAAGCCTTCTCCTAGGGAAAAAGCAGGCAAAGTTTTCGAGGTGGAGGCGGCTGACGACGTCCCTCGGAGATGGACGGTGGCATACGAAAATTGAAGAATAGATCTTAGCATTCTCGATATTGATTTTGCAAAAAAAGAAACTGACGCAGATTGAATAGTGCAAAATTGGTTTCGTAGACGAGGCGCCTGCTTCCCATCAAACATAAATCATTCAATCGTTTCCACTTCATGTAAATATAATTTAAATAATTTCTTCACTTGAGGAGCAGCCTGAATCCCATTACTGCTTAATACTGAGTTTCCATTTGGTCGTTTCTCTGCTAACCGAAGAGAGTTTATACTGGGTAAGGCAAGAGTCTTTGGTCGAATTTCAATCATGGAAAGAATATCGTGGAGCTTTAGTTTCTAATTAAGGTTTGCGAGACGATGGGAATAAGAAAAAGAGACAGAAAGGAAACGAGGGGGGGGGGGGGGGAAAAAAAAAAAATAGAACAAAAAAAAAAAAAACAAAATACCTACCACTTTGAAATACATTATTCATATCGTATATTTTAAAAGCATTTTGAATGACATATTAATAAAGAAAGAGCTCTAAACACAGCGTGAATTAAAAATGAGCTTTCACATTTGTAAATTACATTCTTATAAATGGAAGAGGCTTTTGCAACAATAAAATTTTCAAATTTCGCATTCTCTGTAAAATAAATATTTTTAAAATTTTGCTCTCTACAATGGATGGAAACTGAAGAAATGCACGCATACATTTAGGAAATCGATATTTTTCAATCTACAAAAACATTGTACATTGTCATTTTTCTTTGAAACTTCTATATGAAACCTTAAAAACTCATGTTCTCTCCTTTCTTTAGAATATTTGGAATTTTGAATACTTCGAATAAAATATTTAATTTCAATTAACATTCATTTATGATTAATGAAGAATTCAATCTCGCTTCTCCATTTTCTTCTCCATTTTTTTTCCCTGGGCTTTTTAGAGATTGGTTTCCCGTTTTCTGTGCGCGATCATTCTGATAATTTTTTTTCTATTTTCTTTTTTTTTCCTTTTCCAATGAAAATTTTTTTTGAAATTATAAAATTTTTAAACATGTCATCGTCTGAAGAACAGCAAAATAGTTTAAGTTTTCATTTACAAAAAAATTATCTCTATTAATATAAAATTTCATTTCTTTCAATTTTGCAATTAGGTTCAATTCATTCAAAAGTTTCATGTTTTTTTCTTAAAATTTAAATTTTGAAGCTTAAGAAAATGAAAAGCAGCTAAGAAATGGAAAGTTTCTAAATTTATAATATATGTCTTCATGTTACACTTAACATTTCTATGTTTGAGCGATATACATGATCTTGTGACGGAGAAATCCGAACTCGCCCTCTTCGTAAAACACATGATAGTTGGTGCAAGGCGCATATGATCCAGCATTTTGTAAACCGTCAACGTTTTTTGAGATTTTCTCGTTTTGCTCGAATGTATTGAGAATGGCAGGAAAGTCAAAAGGCATTCATCAGAAGAAGGCTTGTGGTCGGAAGCAGATGCTCGATGACGGGGAAAATATGAGCACGGTGGTAAATCAAACAGGTGTTCCACAATTCGTCAAATAACAGTCATATACGATGAGGCAATGCTAAAAATCATTTCTGAATACACAATTCGCCGAATATTTAGAAAAACGGTCTTCACAGTGAAAGGCCACTGCGAAAATCACTCGCGAAAGCCAAAAAAAAAACGAAATTTGGGACCAAGATAATGCATCAATAAAAAGAAGACTTTCAACTGTTAAAATGGGTTGGGACATCGAACCAAATCAAGATCAGAAATTATCCCAACCAGTCGCAAACGGACAAATTTATAAAGCCAAAAACATCAACTTAATCCAATAATTACCCTGCTGAATGATTGCAGCATAGTTTCCGAAATACGGATTCGAAACTCAAAGATATTTTGTTGTAGAAAAAGAGGTATTTTATATATTTCTTTGCTATACTGTAAACTGTTGTAAAGTGGGCCAGTGAACACTGCACGATACAACGCCTGGCAAAGTATATGGCATCAACAGCACGAAAGATTGAAATCGATCATTTGATTCACCGATCTCTGTAGAAGAACTATTGAATGTGACAACGAATCTGAATTTTTAATGCCAATCAGATCGACCCGTTCATGACAAAGACAATGTCAACAGGATAATTCTCTAAGCATTAAAGCTCGATACAGTCCTGTTGGTTCAACGAGCATGGCATTGAGTTTGATTTTCATCCCTCAAGAACTATATCGGATGGAGCAATCTGGGCAATCCGGTCGAGAGGCCATCCTCGCTAGAAATCACCACCTTTCAATATGTCAGAGTTGCATGCTATCATCATTAGGAGTAAAAATACCTGAAGATCGTTTTAGGAAACTCGTGGAGTTCATGACCCGACTAAATTGAGCAGTTGTAGCGGTTGGAGAGAGCCCAACACAGTATTAAGTGATGTGCCAAATAAGATTGGCCGCGCGATCTGTATAAGCCACAGATATAAACCAAGATTTGAACCCCAATGAAGTTTTTTTTAATAAGCCTGTTAACGGATCCTCAGTAATTGTGCGAATTGCAAATGAGCTTTCCAAGATCCCACCAAATATATATGAACACGTTGATGGAAGAGTGATTGACAGCCAGCAAGTGCTTCAATTTTATGGAATTGTGTACGATGTCCATATAAGGCAATTTATGTGACCACATGTAAGCAAAGAGAAAAACAATGAATCTTGCTCTTGAGGCAAATTGTATTAAGATCTCTCAAACATTTTTATCTAGAAGACAGTATTTTCTATAATTAGTTGTCAGCCATGCATATTTTCTCCTAGGCAGTGTTGACGAGCCTACCAATAACAGAAAGTTGTCTTTCTAGGAATAAATTCTCCTTTGACATTTCTCTAAAAGAGTACGCATCCCTCTTCGTTTTCCTTTTCTTTCGCTCTCCTCTTCTCTTTAGAAAGTATGCGTCTGCCAATCACGGCTTTAATTTCTTGTTGCAAACCCCGTCATTAGTGCCCAGACTGAGACTTGCAATTTACCTTTTATTCGCTACACGGCAAATGCATTATGCTGACCAGATTCCCTCTTTAGTGTCGATTGTCCGTGGCTTCCTGCAAAACACGCGGCGATAATCAGGCGGCGATTGACAACACACGCTGCCTCCACTTGCAACGTTCTTTTGCCTCCCTCATCAACAGCGAGGAGAGCGGCTAATTTATCTCATCTCCCTCTTTGGTTTCACTTTGTTTTTAGTTTGCAACGTAAACAATCCCTTTATTCTCGGCTGTGTTAGATTCAAGTTCTAGTAAAAGTTATAAAACCTTCCCTAAGTTTTAATTTTTTCCTCTTTCGTGACGGCATATATTAAAAATATCGTTAGCCTTCTTCTCCTGTTGCCACTTTTAGAACGGATATGGAGAAATAATGGATGTTAAGTATTTTTTGAATTTTCTATGCATTACTAGGAAATATTTATAACAAAGACTTTTACTTGAAAGGTAGCTCGTTTATTTCTAAAATAATTATTTCATTCCATGTAGATTTTTAATTGAACAGTACAGTATAAGCCTTTGAAGCAATTCTTTTTAATTTCCAGTTGGCTCAAAAACGCTGTGCTTTCAGAATTATTTTGACATTAACAAAGAGTTGTATAATTTAAAGATTGGTGCCCTGCAAGTGGGGAGGTAATTATATAAAGCTGAGATGTTACGTAGCGTTGTTATGAGTAACCTTTACTCAAATATACCACATGGATCTCAACATGCGAATTCTAACCATTTCTGTAACGTTTTCACAGGAACACTGCTGTTGAATAAATATTAAATTCGACTGTCAAGATCTCGTAAAGACGTCGAAGCGACGCAACTTCAGAATAAATTACTCCGGAAGGCCGGAAAAAAGATATTAACTTGATAGAAGAACTCTCATAATAGACATTAAAAATCTCATTTTTCCATTGGTATTAAAATCGAAAATGCATCGGATGGCCTGCTTAGTATCAAAATTACTCGCAGAAAACTGGATTATCATTGTACAGCATATACTTGTACTTCAACATTTGGATTGGCGTGCCTAGAATGCAGACGACTGGCAAGCTCCTATTTGGAGTGATGAGCCACGCTTTTCACTCTTCAAGTACGATAGATGCATTTGCTATAACAAACTTTTTTTTCTCGTACTATATTCTTCCAACTGTTACGTTCGTGGTAGTCTCTGTAATTGCATGGGATTGTTTTGGGGGTGGCCGTGGCCTGGTTGTTAAGCAACTTCAGGCGCGGCCAGCTGCTGGCTAGGTGACAGCTAGTTGCTTGAGGACCACTGCTGGGTGGGACGGCTATTTGGGGCACGGCTGTTGGAGGACTTTAGTCTGACCCATTTGCTGAGTGACCAGTGCTGGATGTCCAGCAGCTGGTGATAGCCACTGGTTTGTTCGTCCGCCAGCAGCTCTTCCATCATGAACCCCCCGTGCTTCGGAGGGCACGTTAAGCCGTCGGTCTCGGCTGCTACCGTCATCTCGTAGCAGTCGCTAGTTACTGGGATGGCGCAAAACTCCCTCGAAGGTGTAAGTGCCGCAGGTTATCGTTTTGCGGTAATCTACCCTCTGTATAAGATAAGATGGGATTGTTTTAAATGGAAGATTCGGGCTGTGATCATTCTGCAAAAAATCCTGAACTCTGAAGTGTACCTGGAACTTTAGATCGTTCGACTCCATATAATATAGCAATATTATTGAAATGATAGTTGTGTTTTCCAGCACGACTGAGCGAACTGCTCCTCCTATATTTATAGGGCGTCAGATTGGCTGTAGACCTCAATCCACTGCTTTATTTTGCCTGGGAATAAGTAACGCTTTCGTTTTATAGATCAAAAGTCACAAAACTCAGTTTTTATGACAATTAATCAAACAATCTTCATTACTCTGCAAAATAAAACGTTGAAAAACACAGGGTTTAAGTTTCAAGCTACATTAGTCTTCTTCCATAAAGGAAAATGAGATTCTTAAATTCACGATCTATTTGTACGTCTGACGTACGAGGTCTGTTCAAAAAATACGTAGACTGTTTAAATTGCGCGGGCCCTGTTGGTCCCAATCAAAATCGCTTGGTGTCGCCATCTTCTGACAGATCCGCTGATTACAAGGCAGTTTTTTGATTGCAAATATCAGTATTGGTTGATTAGCTACGCGGTTGTTTGTGAAGTGTGTTTTTTTTCGTTTGGCGGATTTTTAGAATGAGTGACTTGAACGAGCAAAGAGTTGCTGTGAAATTTTGTGTTAAACTCGGAAAAACTGCCACTGGACGAGTGGAAAAGGCCAGAAATGTGGACGAGAGGTGACTGGTTGTTTCATCACGACAACGCTCCAGCCCATTCAGCCCTCAGAACTCGAGAGTTTTTGGCCAAACACTCGATCACTGTTCTTCCTCACCCACCCTACTCACCTGACCTCGCTCCTTGTGACTTCTTCTTGTTTCCCAAACTCAAAAGACCTTTGAAAGGAAGGAGATTTGAGACGATTCCCGACATAAAGGCAAATGCGACGAAGGCGCTGAAGGACATCACAAAAGAAGCGTTCCAGGACTGTTTCCAAAAGTGGAAACACCGTTGGGATAAGTGTGTGCGTCGGGGAGGAGAATACTTTGAAGGGGACCCAGATGTGTAACTTCTGAATAAAGTATATTTTGTTTTATGACGTCAGTCTACCTATTTTTTGAACAGACCTCGTATATGCTTGTGTTGTTTATATGTTTGCTAAGAGCATGTGTGTTGTGCCTCTGATATTTTTGTTGCTACCAATCAGTGATTTAATAAAAGTTAACCTCATTGTCATCATTTTTCGTTTACGTGATGTCACTTTAGGTCACATTCTTAAAGCTGATCAATAGAAAGCCTGATTTCACTCACAATATATCGACCCATTACACAGTGCGATGTATAAAATGCAACTTTTGCCCGTGGTATGCGCCCACTCGTGAAATAAATTAATTTTTTTGCTATGGTGTTTTTGCTTCATTTTCCTTAGCGTATTAGCTGTTCGTATCCATCTATTATTAATTTTCCCTAAAAATTGCATTTTCTCTTTAATTATCTCTCAGATGGTAAGCCTCTGAACAGTTTGCTTTTGCTAAGTTATTTAAAAGGTCTAAGGTATGTGTTTTGCTTGTTCTGTGCCTTCCAGGGAACGGTTTTTTCTTTTCAAGGATAATTTGCTTAATGATATTGGTGGAAAGAAAAATATAGTTAATTTTTGAAGAATATTTTGCTGTCAATTATGCGATACAAGTTTAAGCGTATGATTTAATTAGTTCAGTGTCGATTAAATAGAATAGCTCCACTAATAATATTAATTGTCCATAACCATAAACATTTATACAGTATAATGACCATGCTTGAAAAGCTGCCTCGTATTTTATTTAGCTCATGGCAATTTTAATGCAGAAAAAGCTAATTTTCTACTAATGACAATCTCGATTCCATATTGTCTAAACTGAGATCACGTTGAAATATCTTTTTTTTATTTAAAAAATTATATTCGAATATAATAGTTTGAAAATTATTCCCTATTACTGATTTTAAGACAAGGAATTAGCTAAAGAAGAACGCGATTCGTTTATTTAAATTATTGAGTGTAACGCTAAATGTTGCTAGTCAACCATCTCTCAGAAATTTATCTCATTCTGCTGTTTCTGCGTTTCCTTTAAATTATCTACACTTTACGTTCTTACAGCGCTCTCTGTTTAACAATGACGGGAAATTTATTAAAATTACTTTCGATTAAAAACCATTTACCAGCATACAATGGACCATTTCATGCAATGAGACACTATTGATTTTGGTGAAAATCCACCTTTAAAGATCCATAAACAGTCATTAATTAGCTTAGAGACGTGATGATTTGCATTGATAATCTTTAACGGTCGAAATCGCAGGTTCGAACCGCCTTGACAACGTTTTTCAGTTAAAAATAGCTAAAGGGAATGAATCCTCATTTGCACATGCGTGACCCGTCAGAAACATGCGCAGTTTGTCATGTCGTTATTATACAACGGGTATATGAAATCTACTTACTTGTACGAGTAGCGTCTCGATTTTTTGACCTGCAAAGCAAAATTATTAGAAGCGAGACGTTAAGTAAATAAAAATCATTTGCTAAATAAAAAGACCTAATGTGACAAATTCGAAAATAAAAAGGTACTATACAAATGTGAGAAGGGGACCAAGGAACACCTGAACAAAGGGAACAAAAATTGAGTGCTGTGTGAGAAGAAGATCATGACAGAGACGACAAGAAAATATACTTGAAAACATAGGTGAAACACAGACTGCAGGAAAACGTACAGTTCAGAGTCAGCAGTCCAAAGAAATGCACGATTACAAACAGGTAGAAATCAACAGGTAGACAGTAGTAGCTTGATAGAAACATGTGTATATTGCTTCCATGTAGATCGCTATTGATTATTAAAAAATAAAAATTCACTCGCCAATTCCTAAAGGCCGCTAAGCGTCAAAGAATGACAGGACACTTAAAGACAGCTTAGCTGTACATTGTCCGCGGTGGAGGTGAGGAGCAAGATACTCCTGACCCTAGATAGTTAAAAATTATTACTAAAATTTAAAAAAAAAATCCGGAGAAACCTACAATAGGACATCGTCGTTTATATTATTATGTACGAGACACCAGGTTCCTTCAAATGGTTTCATTCCAATTAGAGCATACTGGTTTGTGTGGAGGGAGAGAGAGAGAGAGAAAGTAAAAGTTAATGAAACCAACATCACGCACGAAAAAGGCGAACCGTACTTGCAGCTGCATCTGAAATTCGCCTTAAGTAACTTTTGGATGGATCCAAATAGTATATACTGATCTGTGTGCAGTATCAAACACTCTCGAGAAAGCGAGAATTAATACTTTGTGTTAAAACTATAACTTCTTGTATGCATAACAGTATAAAAAAAGGATAAAATTTAATATTCTTTCTATTTCTGTTAATGTAATTCTTATGTAATCTAATTTTTTATTTGTATCTAATATGCTGGGAAGTCTAATGCTATATTGCACTCTGTTTTCCTAATGCACATTGACCATCTGATGGATCGCTAATCGTTAGGTTGACAGCGCAATTAATAGCTAGCCATTTAATCTTAAATTAAAATATTCTGCTTAAAACAGTATAAGTTGCTTAATAAAGGAAAACGCAACATTAAATAAAATTAAATTTTCATTAAGAACTGATAATTAACAACTGACAGAGTTACATGCCAAATATATTTTCAAATGTTGACTCCTCTGCTGTACGATTTTTGTATTTTTTTTTCTCTTTTATGTTTTTGAAATTTTTAGGAAAAATTGAAATCATTTCTCGCAGCACTTATTTCCAAATTAACCGTGATACAAGATTACCAGTCGAGCTATATTTTTAAGACTCATAAGTAGCGTATAGTGCGGTTCAAATTTCCGCATCCGATTTCAAAATGCTGCGTTTATTGCTAAAATAAGCGCTACAGAGGTGCGGTAAAATACAAAAGTTTCAACGTATCATCAAGTTTCGAAATAGTGATATACTCCTGTTGCACGGGACTCGCTCGATGTTTACACGCTCCAAGGAAGCCTATCTGTGCATTTCCGCTTACACAATCAACCTATTTCTTGGAACGTTTGATGCCATTGTCTAATGCTCTTAGCAGTAGGGGCTGTTTCGTGATGGGCGATTATAGCTGATTCGCACTTGTTCAAGCTAAGGCACAATACGCTTTTAGTTGCAGGGTCGACATATTGAAAACAGCGGAGTCCGGGGAGACCTCTACTGGCAAGTTCAACAAACTTGACAATCTCCTTATACCACTGATAGGCGGATAGTTCATCTCTCGTCAACATTTCATAGTTATGGCACTTTGAAATCATGTAGGGACTTTTGAATCGTCTTATGTTTAGGAAATATGCTTAATCTGAATTCATTCAGCAAAAAAGTAACACAATTCAATGTGAAAAAAGACTGAGAAAAAATCTTGTTAATAAATTTCCTGAATTTATTAGGAGCCCTTGGTCTGAACGTTTATCCATCCGTCCGTTTGTCCGGCCGTCCGCCGTTTGCACGATAACTTGAAAACGGATTAACTTTTTCAAATTATGTTTTCAGAAATATGACCATCAAATTCTTAGCTCGGTCGTATCAACTTTTCAGAATTTTTCGTAGACCCCTTCAAGTCGAATTCACGTGCTAAAACAGTGAGTGTAAAGAATACAAAGATAATGGCATGTCATACAATCGATTTGTCAAGAAGGAATATATTGTTACTTTCTGTTCATCCTTTAAACATTACTGATATCGGCGCGCGCACGTGAAATCGCTTTGTGGACGCACGGTTGCTCAAGTGCTCATAATCTATATTATTAAGAAGATGGATCTATTTATTGGTTTTATAATGTCAGTCCGTCCCCTTCATAATTTCGACATTTTTTGAGGTAGAAGGTTGAAATTCGAAATGTAGCTTACTATGGGCATGTCCATCTGCACTATTTAGCTTGGTTTTGATTGGTAGACTGGGGTCGGAATTACGGGGGTGGGATTCAGAGAGGGCAACATATCTATGAGCTATTTAGGTATGTAAAGGCTCCACGCCCAGAAGATTCAGTATCCAGATTCCTAAAGGCAAGATCTACATTAATAAGAAGTTTAGGCTCAATTGTTCCAGTGGGGTCGGATTTGCGGGGGTGGCATTCACTTGGTCCTTAGAACTATGGCAACACATGGTATGTGATATATCATACGTTCGGAAATGATGAGAAAGGAACGAAGATACGAGATTTTTTTTACATTTTCTACATATTATGTTCGAGAAAATCAATTTTTAATTAAAAAACTTGGGGAGAGGTAAAAAGTGCAGTTAAAGGGGTAAAAATAGATGACCGCAGGATCTGCCACTTGCCTTACCCTACTCGGGGGGGAGGGGGAGGGGTTAATTTCTTTTTAATAAATGTATAAATGTATTTCTGCTTCACT
The DNA here is from genome assembly GCA_023313115.1 of Rhysida immarginata. NCBI lineage: Eukaryota > Metazoa > Arthropoda > Chilopoda > Scolopendromorpha > Scolopendridae > Rhysida > Rhysida immarginata. The sequence goes on from JAHWFO010017593.1 coordinate 2,626,137, forward strand.
GCTAAAGCTCCTCCTTGGAATGTTTACAAGATTTTATTTGATTAACGAGGCATAGATACCCATTTTTGTGTTTAATAAAATTGCTTTTATGGAAACAGATAGTTCAACAAACAAACATCCTTCCATGGCTATGATACAATTAAAACAATTCAATTTTAATAAAAAAAAATATTTTATTCAAACCCAAAAGCTCATTAGTAAGAATTAAAAGGAGAATAGGGATTTCTTTAATTAAAAATTCTTTACCTCTTCACGGAACAAAACAAAAATATTGATTTAATTTATTGTTTCAAATCGAAACAACAAAAACGAGAGACTAATTTGAAATTTAATTAATAAAATTTCAGCCACCGTATTAATTAAAGTCCAATTCAAAATCGGTTGCAATTTTTATTTTTGTAATAAGGAAATCGCATGTGGAAGCTAATGCAGAAAGGGAAAAGAGGAAAATAAAGAAATGTCGACGATATCTCCTGAAAATTAGAATTGTTCTAATTATTCCGCCTAATCCTCTCGAGATCTACAAACGGAAAACAGCGGCTGATAAACGAGCGTCAAGATGAGTTTTCATAATAAAATGCCAGCGTTAATTAATCCAACGATCAGCCCAGTCGTTCGATTGTTATTCAAAAAGAAAGGGAAAATAGAGAGAGAGAGAGAGAGAAAGAAAGAAAAAAAAATACTTTCACTTCACCGACCCTCTCATTGCTCTTTCTCTCGGAGGATGAAAGGTGGGGTGTGTTGGAGAGGAAGAGAAGAAGAAGAAGGAGGAGGAGGAGGTGGGAATGAGAGTTTGACGTCACAGGTCCTCTAGTGCTTTTAGTCAAAAGCTTCCGGTTTCATTTTCTCACGAATGGCAAATGGCAGTAGTGCGAGACAGGCGAAGCCCGTGCCACTGTCGAGCGTTCCCCTTGATTAACGATGTTATTGAAATAATGAACCGACATGTTAATTAGTGCCTAATTTTATCTTCGGAGTTAATGAAAAAGTGAAGACTGAAGGTTCTTCACGGCTGGCGTATTTAATTTCTTAATAATTATTAACAGAAATATAAGGTTGCAGTCAGAAGTCTTACGTGCGATCGAACCCCGTAGACGTTTTCTAAGAACCGAGAAATAACGCGTCGAAAGGAGAAGAAATGATTATGGAGGCGACTGACAGGGTTTCGTTTCGTCCGATAAAATTAATGGAAAAGGCGGTAATTTATTAGGGCTTTTTAAATTCATTAATTTTATGGAGTTACATTGTTCGATTTCTGATAATTTCCGATGGAACTTTTGACACTTGGTTTGGAATTATGCATTTTTATAATTAAGGATTAGGTTTACTGCACCAGCACGGAATTTCAATTCAAATTTTCGCTTAGGAAAGTTTAGTAGACGCTTCCTTATTTAATGCTCAACTTTAAAAATTTTTAATGAATTTTAATTGTCCTCTCTCCGAGCAACTTTAATGGCGTTATGATGAAAGATGATGACACCGTATTGTGTCCGAAAGTGCTAAGCTTGCGCATTTTATGGTTTATTATTATAAAATAACTCCAGTGGATGGTTCTCGTTTGTAGATAAAGTTTGCACCCTTAAAAGACCACAACATTTTTTTGAAAGAACTCTATCATGCGGTAAATTATTCTCTAAAAGAAGTAAATAAAAACAGTGTTTAAATTAGAAAACTTTGGATAATTATGCGTAAAAAAGATGAAAATTATACACCGAGTGGCCAATTTATTATGAACACGTCTCAGTACTTCGTTAAGCCACCTTTTGCCTTTAATACTGTCGATTCTTTTCTTTTCATGGATTCCACGACTTGTTGATAGAAGGTTTGTGAAATCTGAGACCAGGCACTTTCCAGTTATATGAGATTTGATAGTTGTTGATCCCGCTGTCTGATGGCTTTTTCAATTTCATCCACAAACAATCAACGAAATTGAGATCTGGAGATTGTGGGAGGCACCTAAGCCAATTAAACTCTCCTTCATGTTCCTGAAATCAATCCTGCACAATACGAGCTATGTCTGAAAGCATCATGTTGTTGAAAGTATCCATCTCCTTTGGGACAAATCGTCAACAAGACAGGATGAACTTGGTCAACAACGATGTTTAGATGTTGTGCAATTCAGATATAATTCGAGAGGATCCTTGATTAAAAAGTGCTGTTATTTTCCCTTCTGTTGTCTTTTACAATTCTGGACACCCTCCGTTCCGCCCTATCATTGGACGACCAGAAATTGCACGTTGAGGCCCATTGTTTTTTGGCTGACAGTCCAATCTTTAAACACTTTAACAACAGTTGCTCTTGAATATTGCAGGAAAGTGCCCGTTTTGCTGATACTCGCTTTAGCCTTAAAGTCTGACATAATGCATTGTTTACACATATCTTCACGTCACTTCTAACACTGTTGTAAGGACGAAGCGTTCCTTTTTTTATACTAGTCTCGCCCTCTAGTGACAACAACGTAACGCCATAGCTAATTTGGTCATAATAAATAGACCACTCTGAACTATAGTAATAGGTATTCTGAACTATTAGGCAGAGAACATATAAAAATTCCCCAAAATTAAAGTTTTCTTGATAGCGTCATATTCTATGAAAGTTCTAAACAAACGACAAAGAGGCATAAGCTTACATAGATGATCCTGTTGCTGTAACGGAGAAAACAATTTTGACTGCTCACAACCCTGAAGATTTTATTGGAATAATTGCAAACTTTATAAAGATAAACAGCTTAAATGTTCATCTTCTGACTACATTGCCAAGCAAGAAATGCCATTGATTCCCCTGCTAGAAATTATATATGATTTGAATATAGCATAGTTATTAAGATTGCAGACATTACTGTGGCTAACAACATAATTGCAACATTTATTTTCTCTACTAATACTTAGAGAAAACTCTAGTAAGAAAAATAATTTCATGAGTAATTAGCAAGGATAAAAATGTTGTCCGAACAGAAAATACCAATCGAGGCGACTGTAAACAAATTGGAGTTGGTTTTCTAGTCGATGAAGATGAATGATGAATGGAGAACAAAGACGGGCTGACGCTAATGAGGTCCCATGAATTAGTTGGTTCTATCCTTAATCCGTGTTTGTGAAGATGAGATGAATAAAGACTTCCATTAGTGATAGATGTTGCTCGGCAAGAGAAAAGGGCGGAAAAAATAGAGGATCAACTTCTAGTGGACTCATCCTTTAGACTTTGGCATTAATCCTAAGATTCGCGTGGTAAGAAATAACTCAAAAGATAGAGAAGAGTAATTAGAATAGGCAAAGAATTTTCCGACTTAATTAACTCATCGTAAACAAAACATTGATGATTAGATTGGATGAAAGTTATTTTAGATCAACGATTTGATCTCGAAGCATTCTGCCTCGCTGAACTTTTAAAAGTAAAAAAAAAACCCAATAAAAATGTTTGTATATTGTTAGGTGCCGTGTATTTGTCAAATGTTCACGATCTGTCGATTTTGATGCGTCTTTGAACTTCTTTATTGTAGTAAAAACACCTCCGGGTAAATGAACAGAATCCTAATGAAGTATAAATAAAATAAAGTGACTTTTTTAGAAAGTGTAAACATTGTATAGATTAAATGTTTCAATAAAAATCGAGACAATCATATGAAAGATGATAATTTTTCAGGAAAATTGCTTGTCATGAACTTTAGATGCAAAATTTTTATTTTTTCATGAGAAATGTATGCATACTAAGAATAACAAAATAAATAAATAATTAGCAATTTTTATATATTTAAAGTTTTTTTTAAGGCTTTGGTGCGCAATTGTCTGTGTGCTTCGCTTATCAGCACAGCTATCTGTTGAAATACGAGTATATTAAAAAATATTGAATGTATACCGTGAATAATAATAATAATAATAAACTGGAGATAACCTCCAAACACAGG